>JASGXE010018851.1:0-10778 GCA_030068105.1 Sinentomon sp. SZTP_YWyxl
AATCAATGCAGCATGCGCCGCAAACCATCATGGCACTCGTGTGGGGCGTGACGTTGCACCAAGCCCTGGCGAAAGTAGATGGCCCCTGTACGAACCAGACCTTTAAAATATCGCCTATGTTCGAGGACGTTTGATAAGCTCCGTATACCAACCGCGCCTGGAAAGAGAATTCGCAAAAACACTAACTTCCGCTGGATTTGTGAAAGTCTTTATCAAAAGGCATGAACACGAAATAATTTTTGTAACGACGCAAGTTCACTTTGAACCACTCGCGATCGATGCTGTCGTAACTCCACAGAAGGAATTCGGGAGACGTCTGGAGTTACTTTTTGGTTGCTTGGTTGCTTGGTTGCTGTCTGTTGCGCAACTCTTTTACTTCGGCAGGGGTAAATCTTAAACGCATGTCAAAATTAATTATGTTTCTTCGATCGACCCTGCAGTCCTGCCTGGCTGCATTTTGTTGTTCGGAAATAATTGGGTGACGACCAGTTCCCCTTCTGCATATCTGAGGGAGCCTTCCGTTCTAAAATGCTTGAATAGGTGGGGTCGTCATGGGAATGCCTGCAGGAAGGTCCTCACTGCAAACAGGGGATGACGTTATGGCGTGAAAACCAGCTGCACCGACAATGCTGAGGCATGAACAGTGAAATTATCGTTTTCTGAATATGAACGAATTGCGTTGACATTTGAAATACGAAACAGGGCAGGTGCGCCATTTGAAAGCATTTTGTTGTCTGAAACAAATATTCGAATACTTTCTTGGAGGTTCTGTTCTTTATTCAGTTGATGGATTTATTCGACACGAATTCAAGATAGAAAAAAGGCTGTGTCCGTAAAGCTTATACTTTTTCGGACGCATTTTGGCTAAGTTTCGAAAGGCAGCTGGGGTCGCAGGCCGACACTGTACTAAATCTCGCAGACAAATGGAATTAATTAGACACTCTTCTGTAACATGAAGTTGAGTCGCCAACAGGCGCCGTTCACACACCAAGGCATCGAAGCACCGTAGATCGTTTGTCAAACTGTGTGGGAAAGACAAAGTCGGATATGGGTTTTTTATTACATGAGGATCCCTAATCGGCAGATACAATGCCGCAACGTCAGAGAAAACTTTCAATCCTTCAGAAAGGCGAGATGTTGGCGAGCCGTTTTCTGTGGAATCACATATCTCCCGAATGCAACCAGTTCGAAGAAGCAATGTCAGGATCCGGAATGAATCAAGAAAGGTCCACTTCGGTCGTGTATTAGGGTTGAACGACAGACGGACCGCGTCTTCCATTGAAACTGAATCAGATAGGGAATCTACTATCGCAAATATGGACGTCTCCTGGCGATCCTGTCGGTCTTTTATTACAGTTGCCATTCGCTTTGCGATTGCGCTCACGTCTGCAATTGTCAGCCCCCCTTGAGTGCTGCAATTGTCACAGGCCAGTGCAGGAGCAGAAAAGCATTCATCATGAGGTAATTGCTGCCCAAGATACTCAATCAATAGACGACGCCTGCAATCTATTTTGTTCGCGCAATAACATATCATGAACAAAAGCCTGTTTAATTTACCAGATATATCCTCCTGCTGTGTTGCTTTCTTCAAAATTTGGACAGTGCGATTGATATCTGCAAAGCTAAAAAGAAGTTCGCAAGTTGCGGGCTCACCATTTCTTCCGGCACGGCCTGATTCCTGATAATATGCCTCAAGCGACATGGGAAGAGAGAAATGTATGACAAAGGCCACGTCGGCCTTGTCGACGCCCATACCGAAAGCAACGGTGGAACAGATGACCAAGATATCTCCCTGCATCCATCGCACTTCAGTTTGAGTCCTTTCACGTTCTGTCAGGCCGGCATGGTAAGCTGATGCGGAGAAGCCTAGGGCGACTAATGAAGCAGCTAGCCGCTCACATTGCTTTCTCGTGAGACAGTAAATGATACCAGTTCTCCCAGGAAATCTGTCGGATAGGAGATGTCGAAAGTATTGTGTATATTTCGACCGGCCACCCTTTGCGACCACCTTGTATTGCAAATTCGATCTGTTTAGTGGCGACTGGAATGTCAGTAAACCAGAAATTGTCATCCGAAGGCAAATGTCGTTTTGAACAGCAGGCGTTGCCGTGGCAGTTAGCATGATGACTGGCACACATGGAAGGGTCGTTCTGAGAAGGGACATACGAAGATAATCGGGCCGGAAATCGTGCCCCCATTGAGATATGCAATGGGCTTCATCAATAACAATATTGGATATGGTCCTTTGTTTGTGTAGAAACAATACGAGGCGCAAAACCTGGCCGTTTTTTGTTATTTTTTCAGGTGTCAGAAAAAGTATTTTGACGTTGGTTGCGTTTATTGTGACGTCAGATGACGTCTGCGACGGAGAGGAGTCCAACAATTGCGATATTGTTGCAGCGAGGATTCCCAGACTTCTCAACTTCCGCAACTGGTCATTGATCAATGCCTTGAGTGGCGAAATGCAAATTGTGACGCCATCTTGTAACATTGCTGGTAATAGATAACAAAGACTCTTCCCACCTCCTGTGGGCATAATCACAAGACATGAGCGCCTCAAGAGGACTGCGTTGATAACTTTGATTTGAATAGGATGCAGTGTCTCCAAACGGAAAACACCATGAAGTGTCTCCCGGATGTTTTCCTGAGAATGACAGCTCAGAGAATCAGTTGTGAACACGTCGTTGCGAAATCTGCCGCAGGCATGCGATGACACGCAAAGTGGGTCTTGTTCTGTCGTGAATTCATGCCTGCGCTGGAGACTGATGTCAGGTGTCTCTGAGTGGGTAGATGAGGTGTTAAAAGAGGTTGTGGCTACCGGACATGTTGGACGCCCTGTAGCACTGCATGATGGCGTATTATTCGGATCGTTCTGATGAGGCTGAACTCTAAATTCCTGAAACATCATTCTTCGAACGCCAAAGTCAGATGTCAAACGCGCTTTTTGGATAGCTTCCTGATCACCATGAGACGATTTCAGGTGACGAGCGAGTTGTATCACTTTGGCACCGCACAAAGAACACTCGGGTTTTGAAGCAGACGTCTGAACAGGGTCCATCTTGGAACTTTGAGGCACGGCATTTGATGTTGTTCCGCGAACAGGGCCCGCCTGATTGGGCGCTTTGTTGTCCGAATGCATCACTGAAACTGAGGTACCTTGCGGTAGGTGGTTATCTGATGCATTTTCAGATTTATTCTTCAAATAATCATTGGCAATTTTTGAATACAAGTTGTAGTTATCTTCCATCAAAAGCCGTAAGATTAAACCCCCCAATTTCTTCCGGAGTTCAAAGCGCGTCATACCCGAAAAAAGACCAATAGCCTGGTATGTGCTCAGGAAATTGTTGGTTTCATTTTCTGAAGGCATGAGTGATTGAATGATATCCGATGCAAAGAAACTCCAAATGACGCTTTCTTCATCTGGTGACCAATCTGACGAACAATGACCACGGGTTCCAAATGTCCTGAAATAAAGCCTGAGGAAGCCAGGTGCGCGCAGCGAACGAATTGCCTTACTTGTGATAGAAGGTTCAAGATTCGTTTTCGCAATACACGCATCATTAACTATGGTTTGGACGCAGAAGAGTCGCAGTTGCCTGATTCGAGACTGCAGCAGCGACAATTGTTCATTCATTGCTTCTGTGTCGGATTGTCTAATTGTTTCTAGTCGTCTGTGAAATCAGCGTGGGAACACCTTCCGAGTCCAGTTCTCCGTTCTCACTCACTGATGGTTATACCTTGGGGTTCAACAACTGTCTCTTTCCGGGAACTCGTGAAGTGACCGAACATTAACCTGAAAAAAAAACAACACGCTCACAATAAAGCATGTCTAAACCACAGGGTGTCCTGCGGTTTAGCATTTCCGCCTTGAAATCGCCAGAATAACTATTTCTGCCATTCTTTCTGTCGAAAGCCTGCATTGTGTGTTGCGGATGAGTATCAAAACAAGCTTAAAAACATTCGGTAATCGAGCTACACATTTTATTAATGAAAATGAATCATTTCAGCTTCGTCGAGAGACGCACGTGAATTTTCGCTGTCCTCTTCGTCGAAGTCATGGACACTTTCGGAATCCAATGCCACTTGGGGCACATTTTTCCTTCCATGAGTTTGGCGGGGGAATTGGCCCACTTGTTTCCTTCAATTTGGCTCGGAAAATTTCCAGGGCACCAAAAAAAGGGTTTTTTTTTTCACGGGGGAAAAAAAAGGGAAAAGAAACCCTTTTGGGGGTTTTTTTTTTAATTTTTTTCCTTTAAATTTTTAAAAAGGTTTTCTTCCTTCCAAACCCTAAATTTAACCCCCTTTCCCGGGTTTTCCCCGGGAACCCGGAAAAAAAAAAAAAAAAAAAAAAACCCCCCAAAAAGGGTTGGGGGGTTTTTTTTAAAGCCTTTTTTTTCCCCCCTTTTCCCTTTTGCCCGGGCCGTTTTTTCCCCCCCCCCGGAAAAATTTTTCCTTTTTTTGGGAAATTTTTCCAATTTTTTTTTTTGGGAAAAGGGGGGGGCCCCCCCCCGGGCCCCTTTTTTTTTTTCCGGGGAATTTTTTTTTTCGGCTTTAAATTAATTTGGGGGCCCCCCCGGGCCCCCCCAAAAAAAAATTTGGGGAAAACCTTTCCCGGAAAAAAAACCCCAAAACCCTAAAAAAAAACCCCAAAAGGGGTTTTTCCCGGGTTTTGGGGTTTTTTCCCCTTTTTTTTTTCCCCCCCTTTTTGGGCCCCTTTTGTTGGGGGGAAAAAAAAATTAAAAAATTGGAAAAAATTTTTTTTAAAAAAAAATTTTTTTTAAAAAATTTTTTCCCCCTTTTAAAGGGTTTGGAACCAATGCCACTTGGGGCACATTTTTCCTTCCATGAGTTTGGCGGGGTTTGAAATTGGCAGCCACTTGTTCCTCTTCATCATCGCTGTCGCTGCTAGAAAACATTTGCACACGGCGCATACGTTTGAACGGCGTCTTCTCCTTCGTTTTTCCAGCCGTTGAGGTTGGAAAGTGATGTTGTGAAGACGACGGAGGACCGCTAAGATGTTTCGGCGACACCATGCTACCAATCTTCGGTTTCACGGTTGTTATGTGAGCTTTTGGCGCTTTTGCTGACTTCAAATCATTAGCCTGGTTCCTGTTAAGAGATTCCAGTTCTTTAGAGCCACCACAGCCCATGACCTTATCGCCCGGGAGTATTCCCGATCCATCGAATTCCTCCTCGGATGACAAAAGGTCTTTAATCGAACAAGTCGTTCGAACGCTGGAGCTAGAGGTGTTGCCTTTCTCGACGGATTTATATCCGTTTGTCGGGCCCGTTGTGGTTCGAAGTATGCTTTCCTTTGCAAAAAAACGTGGGAATAGAAAGACAAAATTTGACATTCGCTTCCGGGTGTTCCCGCTGGTTAAGGAATAAGTACATGATGTCGCATCAGCGTGGAAACAAATAATGTGGTTTGTGCTTAAACTTGTGATGGGGCATCAAGACAGCCTACCGGTAATGATCTATATTGAGATGAAAAATCTTTACATTCAGGATCGAAACATTTTTGATAATAAATCTGAAGTTCAGTGTCAACCATAAACATGATGTTGTTCGATTTGTGTGGCCGGCCAACGTTTTCACAAAATCTATAATTTTGTATACAAAATTTAATCCTGTTAGTTTCTGGAAACATCTGAACGCGCCTAATATTCCCTTTCCCAACAATGGATTCGATAAACGTAAATACTGCATTCGGAGTAGGGATCTCCGCGGAAATACTCTCTGCCTGAGTCACTTTAGGTTTACGTCCTTTCTTCAAAGGATCGGAAACATGTCCGTGATCGAACATTTTATGACGTTTTTTACACTTCAGGCCATCCGGGAAGTATGTCACGAGGGAATGAAGGAAAAAGCGCTCCTCCGAATCATTTAGCAATGTCCGTGGAGGCCGAAATTTATTCTGATGGGATTTCTCCAACGCACATGCTCCCAAATATTTAACTGAGTGGTATACACGGAAGAACTGATTTCGCTTATACACGCTCATGTCAACCAAGAAATGAACCCCGCTTTTGTTGCTTTTCTTGACGAAAGCATTTCTGATCACTTCCGGTTGTATATCACTGTTGGACGGATTTCCAGCTTCAAGCTCTTCGTCAGTGTAGCGGCGCACAAAATCTCTTTTCAATGCTCCAACGAACGACCCAACGTCTGCCACAGAATGGAAGCATATACCATCGAGGATAAGATGTCTGCTAAATTTTGATGCAGTTGTGGCACTCAGATCCACAAAATTGTTCTCTTTAACTGCAACAGAAAAAAGATCTCCGATCCTTTTGCAGACGATCACCTTCAATTCCTCCACAAAGAAATCCCCGTCAATTCCCGGGTTGATATCCAACTGATATTCCAGGTCGAAATAGAGCTTGCAAGGGTGTCCGTCCCTAATCACTTCGTAATTATTACGATCGGACTCTGGCCTTTGTTCTTGGACTTCCCAGATGGCACGGGGTGATGTGACCAAAAACTTCTTTGCGCCGGCAGCGAACGGGCTTCTCACATCAAACGCGAAGACCATATCCTCTTTTCGATTTTCGGCAACCACCAAGGCTTCTTGTAGAGTTGTGAAAACGGCCCATTGGGTGTTTTTCGTGATCAACCCAGGAGATGGCAAGATGCGAACCTTAAATTATACATTTTAAAAAACCTCATGGATCGCTATATAGTTAAGTACGCGCCCACAGAAAATGATATCAACGCAGCAAACGGTCTTCCGTCAACGGACAGCCCCAAAACTAACAGTATATACTTAAAATAATCAGGGGTGCTGCGTCGGTGTGTGGAGCCCTCTTCTCAAAATTCCGCTTGAGTTTTTATTAGGGTTGCGTTTTGAAAAGATGAAACGAATGAAAAGTTTGAAATTTGCATGCTAAAAAGAACCATTAATTTTATGTTAATGCTATATACGGAGCCATTCTGAATGCCCGGGCCATAGGAGATTTTCTCAGACTTTTTGAGGCACGGGGCAATGTAACTCCCATTTCGCATGTGCCGCAAAACACATTGCATGAAGGAATGCATTTAATGGCACTGATTAGATGTGGAATAACATTGCCCCATGCTGCATAAGTCTGACAAACATTTCCTATGGCCCGGGTATTCGGAATGGCTCTGTACACGTATTCTTGCGTTTGTTGTCAACAGCACGAGCCGATTAGGTGGGGTCACGCAGTGTTTTATTGTTTATTTGGAGTGCATTTGTTAAAGGCCACACGGGGACTGAATTTGCTGGCAAATATCTTTGAAACAGATGAACGGATCAGAGAAAAGCATGGGAAGCATGCGCTCATTCTTTGACTTTCAGGACAGGTAACTGTGCAACCGACTACTGTGAAGCGAGACAATGGTATCTGGCAGAGTGAAAATGGCCAACGGAGAGAGGGCGCAAGCCACAGGCAGACAGGCAATGCGAACGTTCAATTTGGTATCGTAAACTCAGAGATGATTTACTTGTTTGCAGCAACATGGCGATTCTGCAACGTGTCCTCCTTTACGCGATATCCTCACAGAGGTCATTTATTGTACGGGGTGGGCACAAAGTCTCTGCATTTTTCATTCTCTGTATTCATTTTCATCCTATGTCATGGTGTGGGCTGTTCTTTCGGGTTACCGTATCATCGGACCTTTTTTCTTCTCTGGCTCCGTCACCGGTCAAGGTTATCTGGACATGTTCCGCAACTTCGTTGTCCCTGAACTGGTCCAAATAGGAATCCAGGACATTGCAATGCTCCAACAAAAGATGGAGCCCCACCGCATTTCGCCCTGCATGTTTGTTCATGTCTGGATGTGAACTTCCCAGACCGCTGGATTGGCGTGGCTCTAGCATTGATT
Organism: Sinentomon sp. SZTP_YWyxl; assembly: GCA_030068105.1. Classification (NCBI taxonomy): domain Eukaryota; kingdom Metazoa; phylum Arthropoda; class Protura; order Sinentomata; family Sinentomidae; genus Sinentomon; species Sinentomon sp. SZTP_YWyxl. The sequence continues at coordinate 7,849 of JASGXE010018851.1, forward strand.
GGCCAACGAGAAGCCCGGATATCAATACCTGCGACAACGGATTCTGGGGAATTGTGAAAGCAAAAGTGCGACAGATCCGATATGAGACAACAGACGAACCCAAGGTTGCTGTTTCGGAAGCTTTCGCCTCCATTCCCCTGCGGATCATTCAGACAATATCTCGCGAGACCTGTAGACGCATCGAACACATCCATGACAACGATGGAGAGCACATGGACATTCTCGACAAAAACACCTAACAGGGCCAAAAGCACACTGAAGCAAGCGAAAACAATCAGGCTGAAAACCTTGGGGACTTTGTGCCCACCCTGTAGATACATGACATTCCGTAAATGGATACAAGCTTTGAGTAGAGGATTTTTTTTCCATTGAGGAATCTCTGAATCATCCAATCCTATTTGTCAGATTCGACTATTTCTTGATTTTTTCGTATACTTTGTAACAAACGCCACTGTCTGGCAATTGCAAAATTTGGTAGAACCTTTGGTTGTGTCTCCTAATGTGCAAGTTGAACAACACATGTAAACTTCACTGTCTGTGGATATGGGTTCATGAATGCCCCTTGTTCCAATATTTCATTTTCGCTACACCCCTATCAATATTAACACTCTTCACGGACGCACAGTCAACAACAAGAAACATAGATGCTTACATAGTGGTGGCAACGGCCTTCCAGTAGTCTTGAAAAGAAGGTGGACGCTTTACCCAGTGACTCTGTGCTAATTGATCTGTCTGCCACCAAGGAGTCCAATATCTCATCGCATCTTTCGGAATTCACGACAAAGAGAAACGACTTCAGACGAGACAAGACATATCGCCGTTTCGTTTCCGAATCCATTTTTAATCTGGAACCTGAAACATCAGTTTCGGCATTTCGTGAAAACTCGGTGGAATGGAAAAGGCACCCTGCACAGTTTTCATTTTTTTTTCACCTTTTGTAAAACACGAAGAGAATGGTAGTGAAGCATCCCAGAAACCGACCCTCGTGGCGCAGTGGTTAGCGCGTCGGACTCGTAATCTGAAGATTGCGGGTTCGAATCCCAGCTGGGACACGAGATTTGCCGTGGCACTTGTGTGTGCATCCTCCCTCGGCGAGGCACGGTAAATGAAATTTGCCATGGCACTTGTGTGTGCATCCTCCTTCGGCGAGGCATGGTGAATTCGGTCGGAAAGACAGACTTAAGGGCCAGTCTGTTAGTCCTTCGGAGGGACTTTAAGAAGGAGGTCCCGTGTGGTAGCAACCACTACCACGTTAAGAACCTAGCTCCAGGTCCAAACAGAGGCCTGGCAGGTTACATGATACAGAAGACTTGGTATCACCCGCCGATACTCGACGTCGGTTTCCTGCGGGTTGGCTGTGCCAAATACCGGCAGTATCGGCAGTTGTGCTGGGTCTTGGGACCTGGAGCGGTGGGCTGTTGCGATTGCCCTCGGGAGTATGCCGGTACCTCGCCGGGACCCTTGATTGGGTGCCTGGGCGGTGGGTGCTGGAGCAGCTACCTCAGGTGACACTTGCCATACCTCGCCGGGACCATGGCTGACGACACAACAAAAAAACTGAACGGTCGGACCACCAGCCCAAGGTATCGTCCATAAGACCCAAAGAAGAAGAAGAAGAAGAAACGCATTTTTATTAATTTTTTTTATTTTTCTTATGTTAAACGCCGTGCCTCTTTGTGCATTTGTCAGCGGTAACGGTGTTTAACATAAAAAAATAAAAAAGACGAATTTATCGGAAACACCCTGTGAAGATGCGGCTGATCAAAATCCTGTCTTTTGATGACACAGTGTATTGGATGCCAGTCTTTTGATGACCCAATGTATTTGAGCTGTGATTCAAGCCCACAAAAACGTCGTCATGGTCAACAACAAAAAACAAACTGGTATTTGTGCATACACAGTGTATTTTAGTTGTGATTCAATGCTGTCAAATTTGCAAATACGTACGTGTTGTTTTTTTTACCTCCGAGATTGGATTCGTGCGCCAACTCTCCAGACGTGGCGACCCGTAAAAAGTCTTAGTAGTAGGGGTTCGGGAACTCAAAATCGGGCCCAAGAATTAGGGTGGGTAAACATGGTTAACATTTTAACTATGTCGCGATGTTTATCTAGTTGGCATAAACGCTGAATTTCTTCAGTTTAAATCTTTGGGTAGGTTGATAAAAAAAGCTGCGACGATACCCGCCATCCATATCAGCTCCGGTTTGAAACAATTGAACAATCGCAGCATCCACATTGATTCAACTTTCAAATTATGTCGCGGACAATGTTCAATTTATGTGCACGACAGGCGTGACAAATCAATGTTCTGCTCCACCCCTGTTGCAATACACATTCCGACCGTTGCTGTGTGCTGCACATCAGACTGTGAAGTTTTGCCGCCACCCATGCATTAAAACAATTTCAGCAGACGCTATTCAAACACAACAGAACCCTCGGGAATTGAACAGAAATCCAGCGGCGAATGCAGATGTAGGGGTCCCTGGCCCCTATTCGACAAAAAACACGCTATTCCAAGCCTGCAAAGCATTCTGGTCCGCAAATAGATCGCTACCTTAATGCGGATTTGGATCCGCAAAATAGTCGTCGCAATCCGCAAAATGGTCGCTCAAATCCGCAAAAAGGTCGTTTGGCATCTGTCTGTCTGTCTGTCTGTCTGTCATAATAGACGCACATTCGACGTTGTTGCGGATCCAAGCCTTTGTCAAAATCCCTTAAAAGGACAGGGCGGGTGCACCCTTCTCTGGTTTGTCGCACCGCGGCCATGGAGTGGAACCAGCTTTCCCAAATCGCTGCTCTCCGCCCGTGTGGAGTGCACTTGTGCGGAACGTTGTCGATTAGTCACGTTGCAAAGGGTGCGGTAGGGGGCCCTATAATGAACGCCCAAGGCATTGGATCAAGCGTGTTGCTTTGTGCTTTAAAGTGTTTGG
>JASGXE010018852.1:0-17721 GCA_030068105.1 Sinentomon sp. SZTP_YWyxl
CCAGCCAAGCGATAGCAGCATATTCTTCAGCTGCTAGTGGTGCTGGAAGTAGCTATATTCCCCTACCGGCGAAACTGCACAATTCCAAGTACGTGGTAAACGTTCAGAATTTCAACGACGAGAAATGTTTTCAGTACTGTCTTCTGGCAGCGATATTTCCACAACCACGCAACAGAGGACAAATCTCCAAGTATCGCGGGTTGGAGGATCGTCTGCAGTGGAAGGATATCTCCTTTCCTGTCAAGCCCAGAGATGTGCCAAAATTCGAACGTCAGAATCCGATCTCCGTGAACGTGTTCGGCGCGACGGAGGATGGGTCAGAGATCTTTCCCGTGTACATCTCGAGATTCCACCGCGAGAAACCGACGCACGTCAACTTGCTGCTAGTCAGTCGTGGTGAAAGGCAACACTACACGCTGATCACCAACCTTAACGCCTTCCTGCAACATCTCACAAAGCGAGTTATTCGCAGACTCAAGCCATCCATCGTGTGATCAGTTTCGCCTACGCCGTAGTCGAGCGTCGGAAGGGTAAAAGTTCCCTTCTCAAACCGCCGACGGTGAAGACCATGGAGAAGGGTTACGTCGAGGACTTCATCGAGTGTCTGTTGAAGGAGGAGGCAGCTATCCAGATTCGACTGCGACGAAACGTGCCCCACGATCTCACGACGGAGCAGATGCAGCGGTTGAAGGACGACGCCCTGAACTGTGACATCTGCCACGAACCATTCGCACCAACCGACAAGAAAGCTCTCGATCACGACCATTTCGATGGATCGTTCCGAGGAATAACTCACGTTCTCTGCAACTCGCTCTACCGCATAAGCAAACGTATCCCCGTGATCTTCCACGGTCTCTCGAACTTCGACATGCACGCCATCATTTCTGAAGGCGTGAGTAAGTACGTCAAGGCTGGAAGTCCTAAAGTGACGGCATTCGGAAGGAGCAAGGAACGGTTCACGTCTCTCACCATCGGCAACCTTGTATTCCTCGACAGTTTCCAGTTCATGAGCTCTTCGCTCCAGACCCTGGCCGACGATCTTCGCAAGGAAGATGGAATCGAAGCTTTCACATTCCTGGCGGAAGTTTTCGATTCAAACAACGACGACAGTAGCGATGACCGCCTCACGCCAACCATCAGCACCAGCACCAGCACCAGAGAAAGTCGTCTGCAACTCTTGACGAGAAAGGGAGTTTTCCCATACGCGTACCTGGACGGCTACGCCAAATTGAAAGAGTCCAGCCTCCCACCGAGATCGGCTTTCTTCGATAACCTCACCAAACGAGACCTATCGGAAGAGGACTATCGACACGCTCAGACCGTTTACAGGAGGTTCGATTGCCGGAGCCTGCGCGACTACCTGGAACTCTACGTCGTCACGGACGTGCTCCTGCTCGCATCGGTCTACGAACGTTTTCGAACGCTATGCAAAGATGCCTACGGTTTGGAGAGTTGCCATTTCTACACCACTCCCGGCCTCAGCATGGAAGCAGCCATGAAGATGACAAAAGTAAAATTGGAGCTGTTGACGGACATCGATCAGCATCTGTTCATCGAGAGCGCAATCCGAGGCGGTGTGTCGCAGATCTCCCAACGTTACGCCAAGGCAGACAATCCTTACGTTCCGCGAGAGGAAATGAAGCAGGATGGGCAGCGCGAGGAGAACGACGAGGACGAGAAGAAGGAGCTAGGAGGAAAGTCGACCTATCTCCTTTACTTAGACGTCAACAACCTCTACGGGAAAGCGATGTCCGAATATATGCCTATCAGTGATTTCAGATTCCTCAAGGACGAGGAAATCCAGCGTCTTAACGTAGAGGAGCTAAACGAAGAAGGGGAACTCGGCTACATCCTGGAAGTCGACCTCGAATACCCTCACAGTATCCACGAGGCTCATTCCTGTTTTCCAGTAGCGCCCGTCAAGCAGTGCGTCGATAGGAAGCAACTGTCTCCCTTCTCCAGACGGATGGCTTCTAAGTTAGGGATGGCAGCCGGCAGCGGGAACGTGAAGAAACTTCTATGCACGCTGGACGATAAGGAAAAATACGTGTGCCATTTCAGGAACCTGAAGTTCTACATCTCTCTCGGCCTCGTACTCAAGAAGATTCACCGTGTGCTCCAGTTCCGTCAATCACCATGGCTACGATCCTACATCGATTTCAACTCGGAACGGAGAAAGCGGGCCACCAGCGATTTCAGCAAGAGTTTCTATAAGCTTATGAACAATGCCGTGTTCGGAAAGACACTCCAGCAAGACCGAAACCACGAGCACATGAAGTTCGTTGCTCACGAGAAGCAATTCCTACGTCTGGCCGCCTCGCCCACCTTTAAATCGTTCAAGAAATACGACGATGACCTGATCGCCGTATTTCGAGCGAAACCCACTATCAAACTCATCAGACCCATCTACGTCGGCTTCTCAATCCTTGAGTTGTCGAAAATAATGGTCTACGATTTTTTCTACAATTACCTCAAGAAGAAGTACGGCAACGACGACGTCAAGCTCCTGATGACGGACACAGATAGCCTACTCGTTGAAATTAAAACCAAGGACGTTTACGTCGACATGCTGGGAGATCTGGATAGGTTCGATACCAGCGACTATCCATCGGATCATTTTCTCCACTCAACCACCAACAAGAAGGTTCCCGGGAAGATGAAAGACGAGACCAACGGAGCGGCGATACGGGAGTTCGTGGGGCTGAGGCCAAAATTGTATTCCATCCTCTTCCTCGCCATGCTGAGCAAGAGCGTCTGCAAAGGGGTCGGCAAGGCGGCGGTGAAGAACGATCTCAAACATCAGCACTACCTCGAATCGTTGTTCGAGCAGGAGATCAAAAGGTTGGATATGATCATCCTCCAGAGTCGAGCGCACCGAATCGAAACCGTCAAGACCAGGAAGGTGGCTCTAAGTCCGGGCGACGATAAACGATTTCTACTGGACGACGGCATCCACACGCTGCCTTACGGTCATAAGGATATTCCACGTCTGATCAGGGAAGACCAACGTCGAACGATCGAGCGTGAACAAGAACTGCTCCTCGATGACGACACAGACAACGACTCGATGGAAATCGACGCCGACGACTGGACCGACGAAGACGGTGCAATAGACGGCGACGAAAACATCCAGTCCGATTGACGAGGGATCTAGCGATCGATCATAATTATTTTTTTTTTTTTTTTGTTTCAAAATTACCGACTATCGCAATCCATCTTTCAATAACCAACAAAAAGAGAAACTTCCAGAGACGTGTTTTTTTTGTTTTGTTGGTTGCTAGCTTGCTTACTTACTTACTTGGGGAACTTTGCTCCGATCGAAAAGCTTTATCGACAGTCGTGCGAGCACTGGGTGCTATCACCACGATAAACAATGGTAAAAAAAACGTTTATTGTTTTTATCATCATCATCACGAAACACGACGAAGCTGGAAGTTTTTCTTCATTTTGAAAGAAGAAAGTGACACTACATATCACCATCATCATCCCCGTGTTTATATTTCTTCTAATATATAGACCATTCTCATTTTTCTATTTTCTTTTAATAAAATGTCTAACAGCATTTATTCGAATCCGTTGTTCTTTATTTACCCTTATATGCGTGCTTGTGGGTGAGCACCAAAACAAAGAGAAAGGCACGCCGTTTGACGAACTTTTCACTTTGTTTTCCTGCTCACCGCTCACGTCCCCATCATTGTCGGTCTTCGACTGTGGCTACGGTTAAATAACCAACAGCCGAATCGAACGAAGAAATAAAAAAAAACAAAGAAGTGATAAAAATGGAAAATCTGTTTAATGATTTATCAACAACATCGGAAGAAATTTGCTCAAATAAAAAACAACAACAAACAAACAAAGATTTTATTAATCGAGAAACGGTAAAATAGAAATAAAGACAGTTCTTTGATCACGAGCTGATCGTTCTTATCTCGGAGAGCGTTAAAATCGATGATTGCGATTATGTTGACGGAACTCAATAAGCTCGCCATCCTTGCAACGATTGCTGTTCCTTACGCTTCTGCTGCTGGTTCCGCTGCTGCTGCTGCTGTTTTCGGCTACTTTTCCTCGTGAAACTAGTCAACTTTAGCGGTGAAATTGGAATAGTTTGCAGGAAGTCGAAGAATTCGTCGTAGCCGATCGGGGCGAGAGATCCAGCGGAAACAGCAGCGGTGTCGGAGAGCGTGTGATTCAAAAGATCTACGATGTTCGAAGACGGAATGCGAACTGAATCGACGAATATCTCGGCGGTTTCCGGATCCCAATCGAATCTGGTGGGGCGGTTCTTCTCCAACGCGTCGAGCAGCGTCTTTGCTCGGACACGGTTCGAAGGCTGTACGAAGGTGAGGATCTTAGTGGTGCTGAAATTTCCGCGTTGCAATGGCGCAAGGTCCCTTTCACCCACCGTTGGCGGTATAGGCGATGGTTGAAACTGCTGCGAAGAGATAGTAGACTGAAGGGGCGGTGGAATTGATTGCGGTGATGACGTATTCATCTGTCCTTGAGAAACTAATGATCGTTGTTCAGACACGGGTTCCTCGTCGAACTGAGACATGTCAAAACTTGTTTTCCACGTCTGCGACTTACTGGCGCCAGGCACGAGACGACCAGACGACATCGGCGACTGCGACGATTTTGATTGGTGGTGGTGGAGGTGGTGCTGATGGTCTTGGTGGTCGTGGGTAGGAGGGTTCTGCTCTCTTTCACCGTCGCGACTCCCGCTGGCCTTGAATCTCAACGTTCTCAGAGAGACGGAGATAGAGTTTTATCTTGTCGTCTTCGTTTAGCAACCTGTTTTGCATGATATCCATCATCTCTTTTTCCAAGGTCGTCTGCCTTTCGTCAAGCGAGGTGGAGAGAAGTGGATTTGTTACTTCTGCAGCACCAGGGGTGACCAAGATCATTTTCTTCATGTCTTCAACGTCCGAATAGAGAACCGATGAGCGGAGCAACTGCTGAGAGTAGGAGCGGAATAACGGGAAATCCACCTCGTTGTTTGAGTAGATTTCTTTTTTTCTTCACGGTGAGTCTCCTGTTGGCCAAAGTTCTCAGCACGCGACGATAGCGTTTCAGCTTCTTTTTCTGGCACGTAGTTAGGGGAACGACTCCGTTCAGGACGTTCTTGGAAATCTCGCACACGGAGTAGAGTTCTGAAGGTTTAGCTTTTCTAAGCAGATCCTTGGTTTCGCCACAGACGCTCTACGTCTGCTGCTCGCCGACTGCGTCAATCGACGCGAAGCAGAAACAAACTATTTGCAGCGATTCTCGAACGCATACTGATAGATATCGAATAACTACCAGGTTCTTTTATCGTCTCAACTGCAACTCGATGATTTTATCTTCGGGTTGGAAAGCAGGTGGCGAGGAATGTAGAAGACGCACTCACCGGGATCTGGGCAAAACGTTCGTTCTGATTCGATACTTTTCGTCGGTGTCTTGCTTGAGGTCGATCAGTAGGTAGCCGTGCGGTCTGCTGCATGCGTCCTGATAGGCTTCTTCCAAGAGATGTCCACCTCTTTCGCTGCCGCTGCCAACTCTTGGAAACATCTGTCTCGAGAGAAATGAGATCTGACTGACGTCGCGCGGACATTTGAAGTGAACGAGGTAGCTGCAATTGAAGCTGATGGTCCTGAATATCGGCTGACGATGAAATAAGGTCTGGGACACCAGGATGACGCTGAGATTTTTGTGATGACTATCTTCGTGAATAGACCATCCTCCACGTATCGTTCGTTTTCCTTCGAACGATAGCATGCGGATATCAGATCGTCTAGGACCAGCAGATTCCTCGTATTCGGGTTGAATTCCACGCCTCGATCCTCGGCAGGCCGCGAATTGTTTGGATTCGGAGATTGCCACCGCCGTAGAGTTCCTGCAGAGACGGTTCCTGCTCGGAGTAGCAGTAGACAATCGGCAGAATGCACCAATACGCCTAAGCTTACCCTAAAACTAACACTTGGCTAAGTGATAGCGAAGTGACAGCTAAGTGCTAGTCACAAAGCATTGCACCAACAATAAGTGGTAGCTGAGTTACAACTTAGCTAAGTCTTAGCTAAGTGGTAGCGAAGCACGAGCGAAGTGCGAACTGATCTGCCTTCTGTCAGGAATTGCAATGCTTTGCTATATGGAGCTTCTTTCGAAATTTTGTTTCGGCAATATCTCGACACTGGCTGCGAGTTGAGCTGTATAATGGTCTCTAAAGACGCCAAAAATTCAGGAGATGCGCTCATGTAGAGGCGATAATTTCGCTAAGACGACTCCTTCATCCTCAAAAGGACGAAGAAAAATAATTGTTGAGAGGATCCTTCTGCAAAGCCAGCCGAGAATTATTGCCACAACAAACTGTCAGATCAAAGCTTCATAAATTTCAATATTTTCGCAAATCAAGACGGCGCGCATTCGACCACGATCTGATTCAACATGCTGCAAACGAAAAGCAAGAAGACAGTGCGAACGGCACCATAATTATTATGACGACACCGAAATGGGGCGTGGGGGTGTTGCATGAAAACGAGTTTGTTGTCAGTTGAGGACGACGAAAACAACTTTCAAATTCGCGCATGAATTCCAGAGATGAGCGGAAATGGAAATTTGCAGTGGAGTCGGAATCGAGGCGGAACTTCGTGAGGTCGGAACGGAACCGGAATGTTTCGGAATCGGAACTTGTTTCGGAATCGGAACTTGTTTCGGAACCGGTCGGTTTCGGAATAGCTGCGGTCGGAATTTATGCGGAATCTCGGTAATACAGTGTATACAATTTTTGAATTTTGTATTACGTGGTAATTCAGATCTTTTTAGGAAATTTCCTGAAGGAAAAAGTCGGCCCTTCAGGAACTTCGAAAACGCACAGGAATAGAATATTTTCGCACTTCCGATAGTTTCGGTACCCTACCTTCTTCCTTTTCTCTCACCACCTATGTCTAAACTTTTATTTGCTTTTTTGCATATTTTCATTTGAGATTGCGAATGGGTATGTTGTGGTGTGCGTGTGTGCTGGTTAATGCTGCATGCTTGATGCTGATGGTAGGGGAAGTCTTGTTTGGGTCGCATGTGTATGACTGTTGTGTGCCTGTATTGAATGCTATATGACTAGGCCCCGTCCACATTCCGATGATATATTTTCCACACTCCTATATCTACCCTCCTCACCCCTCCTTCCTTTACCCTTTCCTGTCCTTACGAATATTGCAGCCGACGGTCGCGTGTCCTTCCCTTCCCTTTCCCAGGAATATGATGACATTTGCTGTCATATGTGAGAACTTGCTGTTCTCCATTGACGATTGCCTCGTGGCATAATAACCTGCTGAAAGCAGCGTCTGATACCTATACCTATACTATACCTATACCAACAAATCCAGCTTTTCGGAATTCCGAAATTGTTCGGACATTTCCGACTTTTTGGGATTCCGAACTTTCGGAATTTCGAAAAGTTCTTGGATTTGAACATCTTTTCTGTTTACCGATTGGGGTCAGTTTTGTCCTAAATTTATTTCGGATTTTTCCTAAATTTCATTTTATTTGCCGGAAATTTTGGATTTATTTTACCAAATTTTTGTATTGATGTTTCCGAAATTTTGCATTCATTTTTCTGATTTTTTCTGAAATTTGGATATTTTCTCCGAAATTTGCGTCTATTGTCCAAACTTTTGTATTAATTTTCCGAAATTCAATAATTTTTTCGGTGTTTCGGATTTTCTGAAATTTGGATATTTATTTTCCACATATGTATTTCGGATTTATTTTTTCAAAATTTGGGATTTTTTGTCCGTTAGTTCAGAAAAATCAATTTGGAATTTCGGTAAAAATTGTCCGAATTTTCCTGGAAGGAAATGCAAATTTCCCAAAAATGAAAAATAAAAATTTTGGAAAAATGAAGACGAAATTTCTAGAAAAATAATCAAAAGTTCGGAAAAAGTTATCCGAAATACCAGGAAAATAAATGCGAAATTTCGAAAAAACAAATCCTGAATATCGGAGAACACATTCAAAATTTTGAAAGTCTTCATCCGAAATTTCGGGACGCAACCGGTCCGAAATATATATTTTTCAAATGTGTAACCTTTCCCTCATGCTTCCTAGCAACAACATCACACTTCTACATGTGGTAGCTTCATGACCAGTGCCTGACCTCACGTCCCGGTTCCACTGCCACGAGCACCGCCAACTGTCAGCTTTAAGACTCTTTTTTACGCAGTCTTTTGGCGTGCACATTGACAAAAGGAGAGACGACTTTATGTTGTTGCTATATATATAGTATATATAGGTATCAGACGCTGCATTACGCAGGTTATTATGCCACGAGGCAATCGTCAATGGAGAACTGCAAAGTTCTCACATATGACATAAATGTCATCATATACCTGGGAAGGGGAAGGGAGGGAAGGGGAGGACACGCGACCGTCGGCTGCATTATACGTAAGGTTAGGCAAGGGTAAAGGAAGGAGGGGGAGGAGGGTATAATATAAAAAAAAAAAAAAACTGGGGACAGAGTCCCCCGCCGATGAGTTCGAAGGACAAAGAGTCCGGAGTCACAAAGTAAAATCCAACGCCAATGGACCGACGCAAATGAGCAACAGATAAGTGCACCAGGCACCACGTCAAGACGTTATTAAAAAATGGACATTGCTCAAAAAGGACAGTTCGTCGGTTTCCATATAAGGTGGTGGAACAATTAGTCAGACGATGCAGACAGATTGCCAACAGGCAATTTATTTGATTGAATGATTATTTTTCATACAACGATAAAAAAGAAAATAAGATTAAAAAGCACAGGTCATACCTTGCATGATTGCTTGGTCAGATGTCATCCAGAGTCCAGAGTGGAAGAGTCAAGCAGTTCAAATTGATGCCAGTTCGTATGGTTGGAGATAAAAAGTGTGGCCAGTTTTGTTGTTTCATTCCAGAAGAAATATGGCCATACAGTTCAGTAAGTAGGTACCCTATGCAGAAATTAGCATGCCAAAAAGGAAAGAAAGAAATGGGGGGAACAAATTAGTAATTTTGCTATGAAGACTAATTATCTAAAACATCCAGTTTTGAAGAAATAACATCTGTGAATTGCTTTTCAGTGGACCGCAAGATTTCAGCTGGCAATGCAAGTTTATTCCACAGAAAAAGGTTGCGATTAAAAAAGGAATACCTGTCTACATTTTTGAAAAGTGAAGTTGGCACAAAGGAAACTGTCATGCTAGCTCTTGTCTTGTGGTCGTTCGGAGTGAAAATCCAGGGCCCATCCCCCCAACCCCCTTTATTGACAATGCAATTCCTGAATGCAGACAGTCCATGCAGTAACCGTCTTTTATTGAGGGAATCCCAGCCCAATTCAGTCAACATGCTTGTCACACTTGCATCAAAAGCAAAATTTCCCATCACAAACCTAGCTGCCCTTCTTTGCACAGCCTCAATAGCATCAATGTGACATTTTTGATAAGGACTCCATGTGGTGGTGGAATATTCGAGCAGAGGCCTTACAGTTGAAAAATAAAGAATTGACTTTATGCGCCGTGAAGCATGATGGTAATTGCGAATGAGAAAACTTAATTGATGCCATGCCTTTTTAACAATGGCTTGGATGTGGGGAGCCCAACTGAGCTTGCTGTTAAAATTTAAACCCAAGTACTTCACACAATCTGGCCTGGATAGCACAGCGGAATTCACAGTGTAATCAAATAACAGGTGGTTAGTGGAGGATGAAAATGACATGGCCGAAGTCTTGGAGACGCCAATTTCCATTAAATTCTGCCCACACCAGTCATTTATTAGATTCAGATCGGCTTGAAGCGCGCCACAGTCCTCCAGTGAGTGGACAACTCTGTACACCACAATGTCGTCAGCGAAAAGTCTGATGCGAGACTTTACGTGACATATGAGATCATTAATATATATTAGAAAGAGAAGTGGGCCACAAACAGAGCCTTGTGGAATGCCACTAGTGACAGGTTGGGGATCTGATTGCTCCTGATTAACTAGGACCTGGAAGTGTCTATCGCTCAAAAAGTTACATATCCACAAGTAAAGATTTTCAGGGATGGAGAGTTTTGAAAGCTTCCAACAGAGTAATGAAATAGATACCCTGTCGAATGCCTTCACAAGGTCTATGAATATTACATCTGTTTGAGTTGATCTGCCTAAAGTTGATGACAAATCATGAACAAAGCCAGTGAGTTGGGTTTCACAGGAGTGCCCAGACCTAAAACCATGTTGGCCATGAAAGAAAAAGTTCCTGCTTTCAAGGAGATAGCAAAGATACCCTGCAACCATCTTCTCCATCAACTTAGCTGATGCACTTATTAAGCTGATGGGCCTGAAGCTGGAAACGGACAGTGGGAGGCCGCCCTTAGGAAGGGGCCTAACAATGCTGCGCTTCCAGTCCAAGGGTATAGAGTTTAATGCCAGGGAGGATGAAAAGAGAACATAAAGAAATTTTGCCACTACTGTGCTGTGATTCTTTATGAACATCATGGGTATTGAATCGATAAGGTCAAATGTTGAATTATTACATGACCTTATTGATCTGTCCAAAGCCTCACAGGAGATAATGTCTGCATCTCTAAGAAAATTACTGGGACGTGAACAATCTGGAGGCATCAAGCACCCCCTACCATTCATATGCTCACGAATTTTGTGCGCAAATGAACTGCAAATGGAGCCTGAATTCTTCTCTGCTACAACAGAAGGGGCAGCAGATGTCCTACTGCGATGGAATGACCAGAATTGTCGGGTGGTGATCACATCTTTCACTGCCAAGCTCCTCAGGAATTTTCTTTCTGAGGCATGAAGTTCCCGCTGATAGGCTTTTAAGGTCTGGATATAGCGGGGGATTAATGCTGGATGACTTGAACAGTTTTTGAACAAATTTGTTAGTGAGACATATTGAGATATCAATCTCGGGGTGAACCAATGAGGAAAAGAATGGTTCTCTAATCTTACATTTCTCTTCTTGGAGACATACTTCTCAATGATAAGCCTGCACAACATCTTGAATTCAACCCACAACTCTTCCAAATTTTGGGAAGCAACTCCAAAATCAAGAAGTGCAAAGTTTAGAAATCTATCCACAGCAGTTTTATCATAATTACAGTAATCATATCGACCCAACTCAGCAACAGCCACTGTTGGTAACGGTGGGGGGGATGCACAATTCACAGAAAAAGAAGCATGAATTGTCAAGTGATCACTCAGGCCTGCAATCGGACGAATGGACAAAAGGCTGGATTTCGGACAGTGGAAAATCAAATCAATTGTAGTACCCACTTGTGGGATATGGAGATCCTTTGGGCGGGTGACAAAATTTACCACTTGTTGAAGGGAGAATCTGTCAATCAACCGTTGAAGTCCCTCCGGAAAAACATCCAGAGAGGAGGCATCAAGATTGAAATCTCCCAGAACAAGCAAAGGTGAATTGACAATCGGTTGGCCATTTGATGCTAAACGTAAAGCAGAAAGGCACTCCACATGCATCTCAACAAAGCAATCTGGAGATAGGTGTGGAGGGCGATAAATAAGCAAAATGTAAGTTGCTGGATAAGAGGACTCCAGAGCAACCAGCATCAGCTCATAGGCCTTGCTAACATAAATAATTTTAGGCAAGAAGCAAGATCGAATACCAAGCAGAATTCCTCCACCAAGCCGAGAACGGTCTCGACGGAAAATCGAATAATGATTTGGTAAGATATCGCTTTCTGAGCAGGATTCATCTAGCCAGGTTTCGGTCAGTGCAATGCAATCAGGTTTTACAGAATCAAAGATTGGCCTAAGAGCATGACGTTTTGGAAGAATGCTGCGAACATTGCAGAGAACCATTGAGAAAGGAAATTTTAGAATTTGGGCGGCAGGATATTGGGATACCTCATTTGTACTTGGTGGACAGTTGGACACAGCTATCTTACCTAACCTAAAAAACTGTTCATGGACTCAATGAACTTGGCAGCGACAGCTGCTGCCCCTCCCTCAGAGTAATGCAGGCCATCATGGGAAATTGAGGAGGCCTGCACTTCCCTCAGGTCCAGGAAGTTAACGTTCACCAGGTTCCTACAGTAAGCCGAGAGCATGCCATTCAAGTCAGAAATTTTTCTTGACAGCTCAAGATTACCTGGTTGTGGTGGAACCGAGCCAACGTTAATTCCCAATGCGATATTTGGATAGGTCAGGCCAACTGTGACATTCAAGTCTCCAATCAACCTGGTGAAGGCACGGAAAACGTCGGCAACAGGATAATGCCTTACGTCCACCTCGCCAATTGCCAAGTTTATCAAAATCCTGTCTCTTCCAGACAAGGAGCCCAAACAACTCCGGAAGAGTGGACAAATGCCAGGAATAGTTAGTCCACCCCGCCACCTGGAGAACTGTGCGCACTTGATGCCAGCAAAATTTGGAAACAGGCGTCTCAGGTTTGAATTGCCTAGATTTATGATGGCAGCACGACCGCTGTCACCAACGCAGGAGGCAACAGTCGAAGTGCCAGCAGCCACATCCACGTCTGAGACCACTCCACCTTGTCCCGGCGCAGACTGTTTCACACCACCATCAACATTCCCAACTACAGAGTTATTCGCAGGTGTGGGAGGAAGGGAGGTCGATTTCAGAGTGTCGATGGCAGCCTCCAGCTTCGCTATCCTACTTTGTAAACCCTTAATCTCTGCTGAAAATCTGCAAACTTTGCAAACAAATGCAAGCCTCCCAGCATCTGCGAATGATGCAGAGATGCCTGAAGAAGCAAAGTTCACCCAATCTGAACACCTATCACATTGTATCCATTCAGTTGTTGGATTTGCTTTGGTTTCTTTGTTTTGCAAGCAGACCCCCTTTTGGAGCTCAATTGCGTTCGACCAGGAGATGGGGATGGGCCCGGATTCAGCTCAATGTCACCAGCACATATTAAAATCGTTGAAAGGCAAAGAACGAGCTTTAAAGGCACGCCTCTCGAAGGTAGTGAAATAGCAGCACACCAAAAACGTTTCCCACAGGCGAAAGTGTCTGGAGATGTCTTGGCAAAAAACGAAAAACCACGGTGGCTGGACTTTTTGCAGCTTTCTTGAGCGGGAGACGGAAGACAGAAAAGACCACCACAGCCAGGATCGACACTTGTGCAAAATAAAAGAAAGTAAATTATTAAAAACAAAAAGCCCATTTTCGGGATTTCCCCCACGGCCGCCATTTTGAAAAATTGTTTGGCCAGCGGACGAAGCAGCAAAACGCGTCCGATCTCATCGGCGGCAAAAAAAAGAAGAACCGAGTGAAGTATAGGGTATGGAAAAACACATCATCGGAATGTGGACGGGGCCTAGTCATATAGCATTCAATAACAGACACACAGCAGTCATACACACGCGACCAAACAAGGCTCCCATACCATCAGCATCAAGCATGCAGCATTAACCAGCACAGCACACACACACACACACACACCACAACATACCCATCACAATCTCAAATGAAAACATACAAAAAGAGAATAAAAGTGAGACAAAAGGTGAAAGAAAAGGAAGAAGGTAGGGAAATGTTGAAACGAAGAAACAAGTCAACATGAAATTAGATAGAAGAAAAAGAAATAGGTAGGTAAATCATGAAATAATGATCGCAGTGATACGATGATGAGTTGATAAGTACCTACGCCTCACTTCCCCTTTCCGATGCACTACAATGGGGGAATGGTTCGCCTTGTGTCAGTCACGCGGCGAGAGCGCTGTCCGGCATATGCTCGGTTAGCTAGCGCAGGGAGTCACGGAAGCACCAGCGGCATTCGCCAGCAGTACGCACACTCCCTCTTCCCAGCTGCGTGAAGGAGGGTTGCACTGACCACGCAGTGGGGGCCGCCATCATGGGCCGCCGACTCCGGGCAGGTTCCCGGCTTAGGTCTGGGCATGGGTCCCGGACCCGTTCCCAGACCTCAATTCTATCAACCCCACGCAATACACCGGATCGGATCTGTTTGGCACAGGTACCACCTGTCTGGCACAAGAGCACTTTGAAAATCATGTAAACGCATGTTTGGTAGGTAGGTCAGGTAACATCAAGAATGCTGGAGAAAATAATCCGATCAGGAAATTCAAAAATCAGATATGAATCCACTGTGTTTTGTGAAAGGCGATTCCAGTCTACAATTGTTCTGGGAATGAATGAATACTTAAAGATGTTCTTGGAAGGCTGATAAACACGGATCTTGGAAGTATGGTCATGGCGACCAAAGTAATCGGGAACAGCAAGGGTTTCAGACAGACATGACCAGCCACCATTATGAGTAAAAATCTTACTTAGAGCCGACAATCTGAACTGGGAACGCCGATCGGAGAGAGAAGGCCAATTCATAGAAGAAAGCATCGAAGTAACACTTGAATGACGAGAAAAATCATTCTTTACGAAACGAGCTGCCCTGCGTTGAATTTTTTCAAGCTCATCAATGAGGGAGATTTGGAACGGATCCCAGATAATGCAGGCATATTCAAGAAGTGGACGGACAAGTGAAATATAAAGTGTTTCCTTTGTTGAAGGTGAGCAGGATTTGAAAAGACGCCGAATTTTTAGAAGAGCAAAATTGGCATTGCGCGCAATCGTGGTAATGTGTAATTTCCAGGACAGATCAGATGAAAGTGTCACACCAAGGTATTTGCAGGACGATGAGGATGTTAAGGTTGTACCTGAAGAAGGAAGGGTGTAAGATGACCCATAAGGATGCAATTTAGTTGAGAATCTGACGTGAACACATTTTGATGCATTGAGGGCGAGGCCCCAATGCTGGCTCCACGAGTCAAGGGAAGCAAGATCAAATTGCAGCATGTCTACATCAGAAACCGATTGAATGATCCTGTAGAGGACACAATCGTCAGCGAAGAGCATGATTTTTGAAGAAGACATGACTTCAGGAAGATCATTGATGAAAATGAGAAATAGAAGAGGGCCCAAGACGCTGCCTTGAGGAACACCTGACGTCACAGGAAAAGATGAAGAATTTGTGCCAGAAACAGAAACAGACTGTGTCCGGTTACTTAGGAAACTGTTGATCCAAGAGACAATTGTGATAGGCAGGCCCAGATGATGCAATTTAAACATTAGAGCTTTGTGTGGAACAACATCGAAGGCAGTTTTAAAGTCCAGAAAAAGTGCATCGACATCAGCACCCTTGTCAATAGAAGACGCAACTTCATGAGTGAACTTTGCGAGGGCAAGCTCACAAGACCAGCCAGGACGAAAACCAAACTGAAAAGGGGAGATGGAATCAGTGGAATGAAGAAACTGTCTAATGTAGTCAGAGATCAGCTTCTCCATCAGCTTACACACACAAGAAGTCAAACTGATAGGCCGGTAATTAGCTGGCAGTGAAGGATCACCCTTTTTGAAAAGAGGTGTAATTCTCCCTGACTTCCAAGCATCGGGTAGCTCACTACAGGAAAAGGACTTGTTGAAGAGAAGATACAGATAAGCAGAAAATTCGTGTGGGAAGGATTTCAGAAGAGACCCAGGAATTCCATCAGGGCCAGAAGAGGAAGATTTAGATTTCCTGATGGCCGAAGCAATTGAAGAAAAGGTTATTGAGAAATCAAGACGCACCTCAGAAGCTTTGGATGCTGCTGGTATGGATGAAGCTTGGAAAGTGGAAGCAGAATATGAAGACGAAAACTGTTGAGCAAGTGCTTCAGCCTTTTCAGATGGTGTAACGGCCAAGCCATCATGGAATTTCAGAGATGGGACACAGACTGAACCACGGTACCTATTATTTACCTGTTTCCAAGCATGTTGCAAGGAACTGCGGGCATTTGAGTTGATGATACCTGGCCTGAGAGATAGACGAGACAGGAGATGATTTTCATGGTCCAATTTTGCTGCTATGAGGTCAGAACAGAGACGATCATAGGTTCTGGCATGAAGATCAGAATAATGACGAAATTTGTAGTATTGTTTGCATTGGCGAGACAGAGAGCGAATATGCGGCGGGTATTTAAAAGACATGGATCGTATTTGGGGCCTTTTGATGCGAGCAGGCACAAATTGACTGATGCCATGTTGAATAATAGACTCAAAATCACACCAAAGCGTGTTTATGGATGAGCACAGATAACTCTCTCGAAAAGAGGGAAAAGAACCCAGTAAGAAGTCAGAAAAGCCAACACTGTTGATTCGTGAGAAGTCTCTGATCAAAACAGGAGGGAAAGGTTACACTACACATGCTAGGAAGCATGAGGGAAAGGTTACACATTTGTCAAAACTGCCTGTGCTGGGCCATCTGCACAAAGGTAAGTAAGTAGTCCGAACGGCCTGCCGAAACGCTGGAGCGTCTCACCCGGAAGCCTCCTCCAACTCTAGCTGGGTGAGGGTGACTGATGAGTGCCCCAGTGAGGCGAGGTTAGTTGAACATCATTTATTGACTACCTACAGCAGACGACGTAAAGTCGTCTCTCCTTTTGTCTATATATTTTTTCTTTCTTTCATGGCAAATATAAATATAAATGAAACGGAAATATTTTTTGACGGAAGGAAAAAAGCGGAAAGTTCGCCAGAAACTTTTCCATCACGCCTCCGATGTTTCAAAATGCAGGATGCGAATGCTCAACCTTGCTTGCAATAACAAAAAACGGAAAGGAATCCGCTCATCGCACGTCAAAAGGAAAACAAAGTCTGATCTGGACCAACCTAGCACTAATGCTAAGATACCACTCAGCTATCCCTTGAGTTTCATCTAATGTTGGTGCAATGCAAATGGTGCAATGCTTAGCACTTCGACTAACGCTAATGCTAAGCTTAGCCTATCAATGCTAAGCTTAGCCTAATGCTAAGCTTAGCCTAATGCTAAGCTTCAATGTTGACGCAATCGAAATTAGCACTTAAGTTCAAGATAAGGGTAAGCTTAGCGTTAGTCGTATTGGTGCATTCGGCCGAATGTTTTCTGGCGGATTTTTTATCACCAGATGAGAATCTCGAAGCAAACGTTGTACAAAGTTTGATTTGCCACATTGCGTGCTGCCGCTAACTAGACAGGTGAAAGGATGGACGAATTGCTGAAACGGATAATTCCACGTCGAAGCCATATCTTCACCTCCAGCAGCTGCTAGTAGATTCGTTAGGTCTGTGGTGGCGCACACAATTCGTCGAGAACGATGGAGAGGGAGAGACACTCGTTGAGTTCCGGATCGGACGTGTAGAAGATGTCCGTGATCGTGAAGGCGGACCACTTCTTCTTTGTTCTGAGAAAGAGGAACGCTAAGCAATGCAGACCGCAACTGTCCGTCAGATGATGTTGAATTTGAGAGGTATTGAAGGAAATGTATCCGAGCGACGAGATACAACACCGGCGATGCCGTTGGTAATAGGATGAGAAGTGGCGAGAGAAACGAGTACGGTGCAGAGAGAGGTGTCCGAACGGGTCGAAAACTTCAAGTGTATTCCAAGAAGGTCTGTAGAGAGCCAACCAATGATCTCCGCTCTGCGTCGACGGTTGACTGTTGACGATGAGACCTTGGTCGGGTAGAATGCAGGGAGCACGGTCTATGGCAAAAACGCCCAGAAGACGTTTCGTATCATTTCTTTTGATGTTGTTGTCGTTGATTTGCCGAAGTAGCAGGTCGAGCTGATTCGTGTCCATGGAGGTAGGTTGGTTTTGTCGCTTGCTCTCTCTCTCTCTCCTAAGATGCTGGGAAATCGTAGATGATATTTCTCTTGTGATCTTTTCCAGAATGGTCTCGAACGACATGTGCATATGCAGCTAACCGTACTCTTCAGAGGCGATGTGAA
>JASGXE010018854.1:0-11264 GCA_030068105.1 Sinentomon sp. SZTP_YWyxl
ATGGATTAAGTTTTAGAGCAACAGAATAATTTGTGGGAGACTTATGAAATTTTCGGCTCGTTGCATCCCAATTCATCACCAAGTGCAATGTGATTTCCTTTGGGTAAAAAAAAACCGATCCTTAGAGATGCACATTTCCAACCACGCAAAGAAAGGCAGATAAAACCAGAAAAAGAATATTCCCGCTGGGAAGGTGAGCTTTTGCGTTAAATGGTGTAAGCATCATGGTCAAAAGGATAACATGCCGGCAATTTTGCAACTTTACATGAATTTCCTTGATTATTGGATAAACAAGGCTTCAATTGCGATACTTACCATGAGGATCAGATTTTGAAGCAATTACCAGTCTCCACATGTGTAAAGTGAAGTCGGCGTTATCAGTTTTCTCAATGATGACAATATAAAACGGTTCCTGGAAGGTCATTGTCTGATGCAAGTCGACAATTGCACCCATATTCGACTCAATCAAGCCCAACAACGACGGTTGGGTCTCATTTGCAAGTGACCTGCTCACATTGATGTTCGCAGAGCCAGAGCTGAACACACAATCTGACTGGGTCCTTTCGCCAGTTATCAGTTGCTCTTGGAACACGTACAGGAATATGGTGTTCTGCCAATCCTAGAGAAGTTGATAAAAATGGTTAGTGATAAAATGAAAAATTACAAGAAAGTGACGAGTGACTTTACAATCCAAGCCTGTCGTAAACCTGCGAAGAACCAGGTGGTACCTTTTGTTGTGCATGGTTTCAAGTTGGTTACAAATTTTCTTCATTAAAAACAAAAGAAATCAACCTATTTTGACGAAGGAATAGATTTATTTTTTCTTTACCTTTTCATGAAAAATTTGAACGTTCAATCCTTGTTTCCTTCAAAAGAAAAAAATCTTCCACATCAAATGTTCTTCACAACTTGTCTAAAGTTTTGGAAACCCTCAAACTAAGCAGCCCGAAGTTTTTGGTGGGGGGACTCCCATTGCCAAAATGAGCTATATTTTAATGTTCAAAGATCTGTTCTATTTTAATGTTCAAAGATCTGTTCCTAAAAATAACTCCCTGAATATTAGACTGTCAATATCACTTTTTCAGCAATTTATACGCTTGGTTAAAAATTAAAATTCCTCTCTGCAAATTTTGTTTTGGCCCCAGTTCATGAGACAAACCATCCTTCAAAAATCGTAGAAATTGACTAAAATCCATTCAATGTTTCAAAATTCAAAAGATAATAATTTTAAAGCAACGCGAGTGGAAAAAACCAGATGCAAAAATGTAAAGACGAACTCTTGAGATAAAATACAGAAGAACCATCTAAGTTTGAAACAACCGAGAATTTTTGAAACTTTCTTCGGCATTTATTACCATTGGTACAGGAAATCAAAATGCGAGAACGAAGATACTTAAAACAAACAAAATTCAATGCAGTCGAACACCACGAAATGCTCTAAAAAAATGTGAAAAGTTGAATGTAGTAACATGATTGAAACAAAAATGGGAATTCGATCCCGAACCATATCAAAATGTGAAATGACCAAATTTCACATGAGAAGTTGTGCAGTCGAAAATCTTACGTGGGTTGCCTCAGAAATGGGATCGAGCTGCAAAATGCACCCTGGCCGTGAAGTAGACTGCTGTGATATAATGTGGAGGTTGTTGCCGAATATCAGTTTATTATTGTTGTCATCATGAGCATGCTCATTCAAGGAACTATTTTCAGATGACAAGCTACTTGCAGACGTTGTCTGGAGATAAAAAAATCAAGCATCAGGATCAGGGAATGACAACAGGTGCTCCAGATTAGCATGCTTGCAACAGATTAACAATCATGGGCTGACAGACTAAGAACATATTTTAAAGGACCAGAACCATGGGGTCGGCCAGACTTCCAGGATTGACAGGCTGGAAGCAGACTTGTGCTCCAAGAAGAAGGTGCCAGATATGACCAACGTGAGAATTTACCATTTTTGGTGAGATGAGCGAGCCTTATCCATTCGCAGATGAAGCGGACACACGACTGGTTTCGCCTTCACTCGGAGGGCTTCTTCAGCCGAAACCGGTCGTGCGTCCGCTTCATCTGCGAATGGATAAGGCTTGCTCATCACACCAAAAATGGTGAATGCTGATAAACCCATTCATGCTTCAAATGATCAATGTGGAGTCTAAAGTGGACCCTGCACTCAGTTTTTCACCTCCAGAAACTCACAAACTAGGATATTCTGTTCGGATGGATAAAAGAAAACAAAGGCAGTGAGCTGATGGGAAGCAATCCTCGATGACAATGTTTAGGAGAATTGTCTTGGAGTAGGATCTTTTGCCATCTTTACTTGAATTAAGAACAACTACCTACCTATGGCAATACGGAACCCGAAATGCTTCATTCTATTCTGCAATAATTATTTGTTGTCTTGGAAATACAGGAGTAGCCAAGGAAGGGCCTATGTTATTTAGCATTCACTGTCACTGAATTTTAAAGTTCCAACGCATGTGAAAAATCTATTTAAAGATTTCCGATTTCCCTACTGTGTTTTTGAACATCCACCATGAGTGAACATTTCAGCTGAAACACTAAGATAACATAAGGGATGAACAGATATTTACGGACATACCTACTGGCAATCAAATCATAACGGAGTGGTACTTTTCTGGTTCAGATAATCAAATCACAACAGAGTGGTACTTTTCTGGTTCAGATAATATATTCATAACTGAGTGGCACTTTCCTGGCTCAGATATCTCTATTCATAACTGAGTGGTACTTTCCTGGTTCAGATAATCTATTCATAACTAAGTGGTACTTTCCTGGTTTTAGATAATCCAACAGAGTGGTATGCATAAATTATCCGTGAACTTTTCTTTGGGGTCTTCCTTTTCTTCTGCAAGCACAGGTTTGTCTAGCCATGGAGGTTGGAAATTCCATGCCTGCATGCAATTTCACAACCCTCTTGCTACAGACTTTTAGCCTGACACCTTGCATAGTAGGCCCATATGCCTAAATACTGAACTAACCTTCTTTGGTGCCGACCAAAATTCTTGATGCCACATTGCCAACAAAAGCGACACTTTATGGCAGATTCGCAGTGTCGCAGATGCTTGCACCCCTAGCCTCATTTGGCATTCCATCAGCCAACAGGCCATCAGCATGTTTAATCAAAGCCGATGTTTGCAAAATGCCAATTGTTTTTAGCACATTCTCACAAATGATATGGCTTTGCCAACAAAACTGCAAATGCGGTTTTATCGGTTTTCGGTGATTATCGAAATGAAAAAAGTAGTTTGTCGGTAATCGGTAGAAAGCATGTTGGTTCACCCCTGCCTACAACGCAAATTTTGTTATCTCTCAAACGTCACAAAATGAAGTGCCACGATCAAAGGACAAAAATGTAAATATGATAGAACCAATTCAAGACAAGTTAAATACCTACAGAAAACAAGGCCAAACAGAAATTTGTGCATTCACTGCTGCTAATCTTTGGTTTCATTTGACCGTCTGTCTGATCATGCAAGTGGCTGTATCTTTTTCCCATCGGCTGGGGTGTTCTAGTTCTAGTTGTCCAGCAAGCCCCAGCTCTCGTGAGCCAGACGGTGTCAGCAAAAATTAAAAATAAAACGACATCAAGAATACAAGTGCCACGGATTGGGCGAGCCAGATAAATAAATAAATACATGGGAACACCAGTAACGTAACAAGTCTCTGCTAGAGCCCAGCAAGAGCGTCGTTCCTGGGACCCAAAAAGAAAAAAAAGAAAATACATATAACACAGAAAATGAAAAGTAGTTGGCTAGATCGCAAACGGACCTTCAGGACAGAAGAGAAAAGAAATTAGTAGGGTTTGAGGACAGGAACAAAGAGGTCTAGGACATCAGAAAAAACAGGATTTCAAGCAGACAGCTGGACATCCTAAAGACGAAGAAATTTAGGACAGGACTGATAGAGTTTTAGGACAGCTAGAATAAAAGTGAAGGTCAAAGTTGCGATCCATAGAGGAAGAAAGTGAGTTGCTCGTCCTCTGGCCACCGGCAGCAAGCGGGTATTCTGGCATAGACACCAGGGCCGGACCGCTTTTCCCATCGTCTGGGGTGTTAAAATCCAAATGAAATATGAAATGGACACTATTGACACTCTGGGGTGATTGATATCTAAATGAAATGGACACAATATCGCCACTAGCACTAAACACTTGCTGTCATAAGCAAGTGTTTAGCAAGTGCAAGTGTTTAGTTTTTATAAGCTTACCATTAGCTTGCACTTCCTCTCCTGCGAATGAAGCTCAGCAAGCAGAGTTCTCGCATCAATCACAGCTTGATAAATTCGTAAACAAACCCCGTCTGAAGCAACAAAACAAGCGCTCGGCGAATTGGAAATGTTTCCAAGGGTAGTGCTAAAAAGCAAACGAAAAAAATAATTTTCAATAAATCAGGCACCCCAGGCCACATTGATTGGGCAGGGAAAAGGCAGTTAATGCTGCAGATAAGAAGGGGATGCCAATGCTTCTTTTTTAAATTTGGAAAGCGGGGAGAAATTTGGCTCTATAACACCACCAGCAGAATGCACCAAAGCCACTAACCCTAACCCTAAGCTTGAAAAAAAGCCCATTCCATGTTCAGATCAGATGCACCTTTCGATGGAAAAGGAATCACATGGTTTTGATTTCGATGGTTGTGCATCGAAATCAAATTTTCCAACAGAATTCTTTTCATTTTATGTGTCGAATTCTCTGACCCTAAGCTTGAAAAAAGTCAATTCCGTGTTCAGATGCACCTTTCTCAACGATGGAAAAGGAATACTGTTGTGCATTGAAATCATATTTTCCTGAATAGAATTCTGTTGGAAAATTTGATTTCGATGCACAACAGTATTCCTTTTCCATGGTTGAGAAAGGTGCATCTGAAGATGGAATTGCCTTTTTTCATGCTTAGGGTTAGGGGCTTTGGTGCATACGGCTGCACATATTTTTTTTTATCAACGTGGAAATCGTGATCTGAAAATGTTCATTTTGGGTGCAGATACAAATTTTTGGGAGTATGATATCAATCCTTTACCAAGACTAAAAAACATGACGCAAACTTTTTGCATTTGAGCCTAATGTCAACAACCACCTGACTACCTTGCCCTGGGAATACTGAAAGCCCTGAAGACCTAACCTACTGACACTTCAGGTGATGACTGTACCAACAAAACATAAACTCTCCCATTCAACTGACCTTGGCAGAAGTGTTGGTATCCAAGCTGCACTGGAGAAAGCAGATATCTCCGAAAGACTGATCCTTGCAAGTTCTGTCATGCCACCAGATTTGGACAGTGGCCCAACTGAATCTACCCTCCACAAAATAAGCTCACTGCACAACCCCTAAAATTGGATAGGGAAAATTATGGCAAACGATATGCTTATTAGTAATTCGGCCAGCAACAGCTCCCAGAAGACAGGCAAACAATACCAACATCTGAATGTCCTGATCAAAATTGGAACAACATCACGAGTAATTACAATTAAAATTGGGTCACACAAAATTTAACTTACTCCAACATGCAGTTTTCCATACACATCATGACACGACTGTAAAAATGATCCCTCTCAAGCCCTGATTCAGATTTGTAAATATTTTCAGCTAAAGAATATCAAACTTAACATTCTGGTGCTCCATTTTCAGGGTTTTGTGTGGGTGGCACTAAAAAGCAAGATAAGTGCAACACAAATGGAAAAAAGCAGGGCTGAGCAGTCTGTGAATCACCAGGCCTGTTGATTGAAATTCCATGCAGCCCACATCGTGTTCACGAGATCAAAAACTGGCTTGTTTTGTAGCATTTGTGCAGTGGGAATGCTGTACGTCCCACGCTCGTGACTTTATGGTTGCAGATTTGTGTTCCATTGCCAGCAGGAGAGAATGCTCCTTACTCCTTTTTCCTGTTTGCAATGCCACCAGTGTAATGCATATCAAGCCAATGTTGTGTCCTCACTCTTTACCTCAATGTTCCTGGATTTGGCAGAAGGATGTTTTACTGATTTACGCTACTTTTGCTATGCATCCTCCGCTATCTCACCTATCATTTTGCCCCTTACGTGAAGGCCTACTTCACGTGCAAGTGGAGCAGCAATCGGTCCCTCCCACCATGGGGTAAAAATTCTGAGAAAATCCCTGGGACCGATCTTTGCAAGTGAAAGGAAACCTGGTGAAAAACGATCCCAACAGGATCACATCTCTGGAGACCAGTACATACAGGGTTCACGGGTAATCACAATTACATGTGAAAAATACGGCTTTTCAAGTGCACCTAATGTTGATGTAAACCACACTCTGGCAATTTTACAACAATTCTGCACATGTGTAATTAGATATGGGGTTCCCAATGTACTTTCGTAAAGTGGCCTACGTTATCATAGTTTTTGTTTTTTGAAATACTCCTTGCCTCAATGCATCACCACTCTACCATCATAATAACTGCAGAAATGGCCAGTTTTTATACGATTCGACAACATTGTAATCAATTTCGATAACAGACGGAACTAACATTGTCGGAATGGTGACCGGAATGAGATTTCGTCCCACTGCTGAAACTGTGAGTTGCAAAATCATCACCCTTGCTGTTGACAGTTGCCGAATGTGAGCTGGTATCTGGCACTTTACTATGGTGTGATGTCGTCAGAAGAAGTGGCAGAACGGGATGGCAATTGACGTCGGCAACTCTAAAACGGTGCCCCGAAGTCCGTGATTTGTGGCTCATGTTTAAAACTTGGTTGTAATTAGAACCCTCACCAAAAGTCAAGTTCCAAAGGTTAAGAGTGCCGTTGTCATGTTTCGTCACAACAGACACTAAAGGGTTCAGCATTTCGGCACACTTGCAGCCAGCATTTGCATCGCTCCGAGCAACCTTTCCCGAACCTTCTTTTTCCTGTTCTCCGGAAGGCACCTCGGGTGTGGTTGACCTGTGCTGTGGACTGACCACAGTTAGCAGGCGCCTGTGGTCGAAGTAGGACCGAGAATTGTAGATTAGAAGGTTGGGAGACATGGTCATCGCATCACCGAGTGGGAGTGCACTTGGAATGCGTGATGAGAAGGATACCTGGGCCTGACGAAAGGCACTTGGCTGGTCTTCATCAAGCCAGTCGATTGTCCTGTAAAAATTACACAAAAATATGGCAGCCATGTAAGATTATAGAAGGCAAAACCAGACAACATTTCCATGCCGATTTATAGAATGATGTAAAAGCCAGCAACAAAAATCATATTTACTCTTTTTTTTTTTTTTTTCAAGGAACGAGCTTTCAAGTGTCCAAGCCCGATGAGATGCACCCTTAAGTGGGGAACTGCGCAATCCAAAAGAGATTTTGCTTAAACATTAACCATAGATAACTAAAATGGTAGTCTGTTACCAGTTCAAAGGCCAATCCCAAAATTATCAGGAAAAAAATGTGAGGCCAGGGTGATGAAATCTTGCAGTCTTACCATAGAAATACAGTGAAAATGTTGGAATTGGATTTTTGATATTTCTCCTGAAATGGAAATTATGCGGATTTGAAAAGGTGATACTGGAGACTCACCAATAAATAAAGCGAAGCGTCCGTTTGTTTTGACACATTCTGACAAAAAAAGAGGAGAAGATATCAGAAATCCAATTCAACATTAATTTTTTCCAACATAATTTTTACTATCAGCATGTCAGATTTCATCATATTGGAGCCATGCATTCCAAAGTTTTTCATTTCACCACACCGTTCCAAAGTTATAATATCATTTCACAATTAAAAATGGCTGAAAATGAAACGTAAGAAAATGGTCATTGAAGTTTTGGGCTCAATGCAACAAAACATGTTGTCCGTAATCTTGAGAAAAAGCTCATATTATTTGAACCAAAGTACCACAGAACAATCTCACTGGTTCTTAAGTAAAGATATAGGTACCTAAAGCTGTATAAATTTTGTGAAGCATTTGCGCAGGGCACAAACCCAGAGACCTACCTGCAAAAGATGCAAATTTTTGTGTGTGCATACACATCAAAATGTTTTGCTTTGCTGCTTGGAGGAAGTTGCAGATAATTGGCTATAAGAAGAGAACCTGACAAGCTGTCATGTGAAATAAAGACTGAAAGAAATGGGAAAGTGAAATAAAGACTGAAAGACATGTGAAAGAAGTCCTGTCTTTCAAACTAGTAAAGGAAAATGGATTTGCAATTCGCTCGGTACCAGAAACCGATAACTGGTACTGGCTCATCCTTCATTTCGGTATTGCGATTGCTTTGCTTCGAAGAGAATTCGGAAAATCCTGGGCATAAAGCAAGAATGGGTCTCACCACACAAGGAAGCTCCCATCAACAGGATGTATTGAAAAAAGCAGATCAGGACTCTGATGCCAATCTCGCAACAGCAATTCAATCTGGGCTTCCATTGCATCTGAATACGGTTGGTTGGAATTGGATGATGCATTCAACGCTGTGACCACTTCTCCTACACTCCCGCTGGCTGCAGCTGGGGGTCCGCCACCCAAATTCCACACCGATGAACCACCGCTAAAAGTAAGGAGGAAAAAAGGTGCTTTCCTTGAGATCCCTCTCACCATATGAGTTTAATACTTTTTACTCCACAATTGCTGAATCTGGTTCACGGTCCCAGATTGCCATCAACCCTTGCCGTGAATCAACATGGGAAAAGATAGGGAACATGCCTGGTAAGAGCGATATTTCAAAAATGTTTTAAATAAATTTTACATCAAATAAAGCTGAAGAAATGACTCCCAACAAGACATCAAATCTTTTTGTTCCCCATCCTCAAGCAATCATAGCGATACAATCCCCAGCATTCCGGTGCATTTACTCCAATTATAAAGAGCCAGCGACCTCTCATAAATCAATCTATCAGTAGACGGCAGTTGAAAAGGCCAATATCAGTAGGTGGGATCAAAAATAATACCTATGAAAGACAAAAAAAATTAACGACCACAGACTAACAAAAAACTAACAAGCCTGGGGCTAAAATGGAATAGGTATTTATATCAAAAATCAAAAACCGAGTCTCAGTAAAGATTTAAGGGGGGGGGGGCAGGGTTCCAGAAAGAAATTTAAATTTTTGTCAAAAACATAGTTTTGGAACACCAAGCTATCTTTACAGTTTCAGATTCAGATTTTTTTCAATTTTTCTCTAAATTTTTTGCTCTAATGTCAGCCAATTTTAAGCTATCACCTTATCGCAAGATGAGGATTTGATGAAGCTTCAAACACCCCTTCTGCAAAAATCATTTTTCACAATGAAAATCGACATTACGTGGAATATCTCTGGCAATTTTTGCCCCAGAACGTTGAAGGCAATCTGGAAGGCTTTTTATCGTAGAATAGCGTGAGCATGGTAGAGTTAGATTATCTGATTTCCTGAGCCGTAGCCTTGGCACTTTATTTGTTAGATTTTCTGATTTCCTGAGCCGTAGCCTTGGCACTTTATTCTTTAAAATATGCTTCTCACATTCAAGTGCAAGACTTATTTCTGTTGTGAAACATCCACACAAGAGTAAAGTTATCAAAAACTGGCTGTCACAGAATTCTAGGTCAATTTTGGCCTTTTTGTATGAACAAAGTGCGAAAACTAATCGGAGAACTAACAAAGAGAGACATGTAGTAAGTTCAGGTGGGCTGCATCGCAGGCACCTAGCTGATATCCTAGCTGCGGTTCTTTTTACCCTTTTGAAAAGATGAACAGAAAAGATTTTTGAGAATCTTTGACCCAACAGAACAACTTTACAATTTGCCCAGGCAAATACTGGGCACAGTTCGATGTGCAAATAGTTGCATGAAAATTCTAAAAAGATCGACAGTAAAAAAGGAAAAAGTAAAAACAGCACCAACCTATGAAGGGATTGCTGATTCAACTGACTGTCACTCACGGTGGTAGACTGGCGGTGTTTTTCATCAGCAAGATTCTCTGTCATCTGACCGAGTGACTTACTGTAACCATTGTGTCCTAAAAGACAAAAGAGCAGAATTATGTACAGAATAACAAGTGATCAGTGGCGTAGCTAGGAATCGCGGGTCCCCTCCACGAACTAGTTGTGCGGGGCCCCAAAAATTCCAGTGAAATGCTGTGAATAGCAGATGATGCTGCCCATGCATGGAGTACCTCTGAGGAAGAGCCGGAATTGCACTCTTCCTTTCTTGCGCCAAATCCAAAGAACAATGAACACAGTACGCTACAAAGTGAAATGATGACGAATTTGATGTTTTGGGATATCTCTTCTTCCCGTTTTTGCAGAAGGGAAATGATTTGGCTTGGCAGTTCACATGTTCCTGACAACGAGGTCGTTGATGAAGTTTGCCAAAAGGCAACAGGAGTCGGTGATCTCAATAATCTCACAAAAATGTTTGCCTTTTTTTCTTTTCTTTATTTTTTGAGCCTTACAATCATTTTTCTCTGTTTTGTATCCGTTTTTGATGCCAGTGCGGGGCCCTTTCGGCTGCGGGGCCCACCCGCGCCGCGGGTCCTGCGGTCCCAGTCGCTACGCCACTGCAAGTGATCAGATGCTGACAATGTAAATCCCAAACTCGCTGCATAAAGTTAGCTATTTGTGTCACTAAAAATAATGACAATGCGATGGCATCTCCATACAAAGCAAATACAAAAATCAGTGGTGATGGCTTAACATTAAAATTTGATGCATTTCGCATTCAATGCCTCTCTTGGCCTGTTACTCAGCATCAACTGCACTCATTTGTTGTTTAACAGACACCTTTGTTGGGAAGATCTGATGAAAATACCAATTTAGCCGTTTTTCACAAAAATCTCTCCAGATTCCATGACATCTCACCACATAAATGCTTTTTAGGTTGCTCCAAATTCCTGGATGCCACTCAATGCCCTGCCCCAATGATAAATAATAAATTCAATGCGTTCTGTGCTCAATGTTGTTGGCTTGTTGGGTTCACTTTTCTGAACATATGCCTCTCGTTTTCTCAGGAATCGAAAAAAAAATCAGAGAAAACAGCAGTTTGAGAAAGCGCATGATCTCCTCCAGCACGAGAAAAAGAAATTGTTCCATTTTCTTGGTGGCCAGACAAAACCATGCCAGACTGACTTTTGTCTGGCATTGTGAAGACAAACTAATTTCGTCGGGCTAATTCAAAAATTTTCAAATGTTTCGCAAAATCTAAAAGGTCGGACCATTTGACCGGTGTGCTAACGCAACGACCATTTTCCGAACATGGAAAAAGCACGATTTGTGGGTGCCAAAAGGGAGGTCACAAATATGTCTGTCGCACTAGATAATGAACAGAGCCCAGACACTTTTAAATTT
>JASGXE010018858.1:0-10174 GCA_030068105.1 Sinentomon sp. SZTP_YWyxl
AACCACGTCACTTGACAGATGTGGCGTCGTGAATGCCTCCTTTGTAATTCGGGGCTACGATTGATATCAATGAGCATCTTAGAAAGGTTAGATTTACTCTCACGATTTTGCATAATAAACCAGGCGGCTCTTCTTTTTGAATTCTGCCCCATAAGTCACTGTGCAGGCTGTCCCTCAACTCTATTTGACGTATGCATTTACATAGCTGTTCCCCGCGGGACAATATTTGTGGGCGCAAATGAACCCAGCAGTGTTCACAAATCTCCTCCAATTAATGGGGTTCACATTCATAATGGGGTTCACATTCAATTTACCCTTTCAAAAGCCAAGAAAGTTCTGGGCATCTTAATCATAAATATCTCCCACGCTTCGGTCAAAGCAAAACTAAAAGCATATTCATCTTTAATCTTGCCTGTCCTTGAATATGCTATAGTGAGGTCTGGGATCCGTTCCTTGTTTCACATGCCAGTGCTTTGGAGCGGCTACAACGTTGCGCTGCACGCTTTATCTGTTCTGACTATAGACGGACATCATCTGTTTCGGCCATGCTCCAACGTCTGGGCCTCTGCACCCTTTCCGAGAGGCGCAAATTAAGACGATTAAAGCTTTTACAAACAATATTGCAGGGTGGGGTGTGTACAAGTCTTCCATTTTCCTTCAGAGTCAGGCCAATTCCCCGAAGAACTGACCATGGCTATTTCATAGAACAACCCTTAGTTAAGTTCAACAAGCATTTTAATAGTTTTTTTCCTCGCACGGTTAGAGATTGGAACGCTCTTTTGCCTTCCTCGCCCTTTCTCCAATCGCTGCCAAATTTTTCTTCTCCGGGTTGACAAAACGTTATCTATAGCGCCACTGCATGCAGTCCCGCCTCATTTGTTGCAACATTGCAGGGTTTAACTTCTTCCGTTTGGCATTCCTATGTTTATTCCATTGATGGCTCTTTGTTACGTCTTGATTTTCCTGTTTTCCGTTTGTTTTTATTCATTTGACGTTCGACATAATCGTTGAGATTTATTTCACATAAATAAAAAAATAAATAAAATAAAATGGGGTTCATAGACACGGATACAATTTATTTCACCCACAATTGATGCCACAATCGAATGAAGATACGTGTTGACAGTGCATGCCAAATGACAAATTTGTTGTTGCAAATTTCATCCACAGCATTGCACGCAACCCGCATAACTTCAATGCACGACATCTGCGGAGGTGTGGTCAATTTGTCGGAAATGTTGCGCGTTGCATTGCCAAGGGAACGCAGCCGCACTGTGTCATTTTTTTGCCCGTCCCACTGCATTCAAACAGGAAAATGAATATTCAAAACATGATTGCATCCAACTTTCAATGAAAGGCAAAAACAAGCGGAAAGGCGGGGCAACAACCGTGAATGCAGTGAGCAGTGAAGGAGCTCTAACAATGAAAACG
This sequence comes from Sinentomon sp. SZTP_YWyxl, assembly GCA_030068105.1. Taxonomy (NCBI): domain Eukaryota; kingdom Metazoa; phylum Arthropoda; class Protura; order Sinentomata; family Sinentomidae; genus Sinentomon; species Sinentomon sp. SZTP_YWyxl. The sequence continues at coordinate 1,432 of JASGXE010018858.1, forward strand.
TTAAGCAATTCGAAAAGGGGAATGGACTTTCAATGACGAATGAGCTCTGGTTGCTCCAAACCTGCCATTGTTTCAGGTGTGAACTGTCAGGTTCAGGGGGAACGGTTGTGAAAAAGTCTGTCAAAAAAAGAATTGCGGGACAGAGTGAATACGCGAAGTCAGCTATGGGTCCCAAACCAAGCAGGCATATTCAAAGTGCGGTAACCAGAGACAAAAAGGATTTGCGCCTCGCACCAACACTCGCCGCCACAAACCAAGGATCGCAACCACAAACCAAGAATTTTACTGGCTTCGTATCAGAAAATGGATTGTTCTATCCCAGGCTTGAAGAATATAAGGTTGCGCGTTCCTCTATTGCGAGGTGAAAAATGAGCATTTCGAAGCCGAGAGAGACAAGAAGAGAGAAAGGAAGCAAGCGACAACCCAAGAGAGAAGCGAGCAGCGACAAATGCCTGCTGAACGCCGGTGCTGAGCGGAGATGAGTTTACAAATAATGCCATAGTTTCAAAAGTTTTGAACGGATTGAAAAAATTTTGGGATTTTCTGAAAGCTGAAGAAACACACTTTCCCATAAGCTAAATTAAATAACAGATTTTGCTAGGCAAGGATATTCAAACGCAGTTGGAAGAAAATGTTCTTTGCCGAATTGCGAACGCGAGCCAATGCGCTCGAATGTTTGACTTTGAGAAATTGTTGATTTGTCGTTATTTCTCGAAAAGTTCTCATCGGATTTTGATGGTTTTTGGCTCTGAAGTCTCGGGTTAAAACCGAGTTTTTTGACACTAAAGTACATTTCAAAATAATTTCTCACATGTGCGCTATCACGTGGGAAAAACGGCCCATGTGAGGAAAATTGGAAAATTATTCGTTGGCTTTCGAAGCGGTTCGCCCAATATCTCGAAAACAAAAGCAGATAGATGTATACCCTCGCGGACTTTATTTTAGAGCATAAATCAAGCTTTTCTCTGGTGCCAAGCGTTTTCATCTGCACCCAGGGGTTCCAAAATTATCAAACCTGGAACGCATACCCAAATCGTTAAGATAATTCAGGGTAACTTTGTTTCCATCGTTTTGTGTTCAATTTAGGCGTGTTATCATGCATTCAGTGTTTTCTGGGCCCAGATATTATATCAGGGATCTGCAAGATACATCTTCCATTGTTTGACCCCCGTGTCAAAAGGACACACAGTCAAAATTGGCGACAATAATTTCTCAATTTCTGCCGTTTTTCCGCTTTGGGAATGCGTTCCCGGCTTGATAATTTTGGAACCCCTGGGCGCAGATGAAAACGCTTGGCACCAGAAAAAAGCTTGATTTTTGTCCTGAAATAAAGTCCGCGAGGGTATACATCTGTCTGCTTTTGTTTTCGAGATATTGGGCGAACCGCATCGAAAGCCAACGAAGAATTTTCCAATTTTCCCCACATGGGCCGTTTTTCCCACGAGATTGCGCACATGTCAGAAATTATTTTGAAATGTGCTTTCGTGTCAAAAAACCAGGGTTTCTCCCTAGACTTCAGGGCCAAAAACCATCAAAATCCGATGATACCTTTTCGAGAAATAACGACAAATCAACAATTTCTCAAAGTGTAAAATTCGCGCGCATTGCCTCGCGTTCGCAATTCGGCAAAGAACATTTTCTTCCAACTGCGTTTGAATATCCTTGCCAGCCAAAATCTGTGATTTAATTTAGCTTATGCGAAAGTGTGTTTCTTCAGCTTTCAGAAAATCCCAAAATCTTTTCAATCCGATCAAAACTTTTGAAACCATAGCATTGTTTGTGAACTCATCTCCGATCAGCAACGGCGCACAGCAGGCATTTGCCGCTGCTCGTTCCTCTCTTGCGGTTGTCGCTTGCTTCCTTTCTCTCTTCTTGTCTCTCGCTCTCTCAGACTGCTCGTTTTTCAACTCGCAATAGAGGAACGCGCAACCTTGTAATCTATCAGCATTGGTTCTATCAACATTTTTGCGGCAATGGAGATTCGTCGCAGTTCAGAATGCCCGAACAAAGGAAATGCCGTTGTGACTTCGATGGACAGGTGGAGGCCCCAGATCAGGCTGTGAGCACTAAGGTCAGCTTGCAGCAGGTCAACGTCAGCAGGTTAGGCCATGACCCTACGAATTGTGACTCAAAGACGCACAGAGTTCTTACGCTCTCCGGAAGATTATTAAATGAGAACCAAGAGGGATTCAAGGACACTGTCTGGAGGTACCCCGTAAGGGAAGCAAAATTATTCAGATGAATGTAAATCGGTAACACACACACAAGCATGAAGGCGAATGATCTCGGATGGATTAGGAGGGACGGATTCAAAAGCTTTTGTTTAAATAAAAGTGACCACGAGCTCATTTCGCTATTTTGTTCGTGAAAGTCTCCAGAGGCTGATTGCAGACAGCTGCACTTCGCCACGGGGTTATAGATGAAAGTTTCGAAAATGAAAGGTCATTGTTCATTTGGTCATTGTTAGTGGTCAAGTCACTGTTCACTTGAGCCTTGCCTCAACATTCTATGTCAAATCTTCACTTTTTGAGAAACTTCCGTCATCACACACAATGGTTCAGTTGCATGGACATTGGTTCCTGGAAGCGCAAATTAGGTTATGCCTTTCGAGAACTGAACAATTTTGGATTGGTGATCCCTGATGGTGATTGGCAAAGTCATGTTTCTTTGAGGAGTTTCTTGAGTCTCATCTGGACATAACTCAATTGGGTTTCACTGATATCGAATGACATTTATTTCGAACTATTATAAGCAAAAGGTTTGGCACTTCAACTTTTTTCTTCTCATGAAGAGCACAGCATCTATCTCCAACAACTGGCTGCGCACTGTCGCCTCTTCGCGGCGATCGCAAATACCGCCGTCCCTAAATCTTCAATAGTTTTTGCCAGCTGACCATTCATAGTTTGAGCATCACTTTTACAACCCTCAAGTCCGCTTCAAGGGCATTGACATCAAAAGGTGGGCAAAGTTGCGAACATTTTGAAAACTCCCAAAATAATGCCAGAAAACAGCAGTTTTCGGATTGCTCCGGTCCTCAGCGTTGGACCACTGCCATTATGCCAAATTTTAAGGCTCCAATACGGTATAGCGTTAAAAAAAACAGCTGATTGTGACATCAATTCTCCATTCCTCGAAGCAACGGAAAAGACAGTTGCCGTAACCAAACTTCGTGATTTTACCCCCGTGCGTTGAAGACCGCCCCGTGATTTCGGGTGTTCTTCCAACAACATTGAAATGTTATCTCCGCATGCTGCACTTCTACGGTCATGGAAATCAGTGTTCAAAAATGTAAAACTATCACATTTGCTACCAAGAAGTCTCAGCTAGATGTCAGATATATTCTCTTTGTGGCCTTCCGTTGGCAAGCTTTGGTGTTGTTCTGGGAAGCAAACTAAATTGACAGCCTCACGTTGCTCGCACTGCAGCAAAGGCAAATTCTGCCCTTTACGAAAACGGAACTTTAAGAAACGCCCTGCAAAAAATCGAAAGCTTGCGTGTAAAAGTCTTGTTCTCCCAATAATGGAGCATGCATCTCCTGCTTGGGATCCTTTTCTCGCAGCAACTGCAGCATTTTTGTGTCTGTCCAACGCCGTGCCATGCGTTTTGTTGTGGCTGACTACAGGCGCACGAGCAGTGTTTCCGAAATGATGCTTTCCCTCGATTGGAAACCTCCCTCGGTTGGAAACCCCTGGCCATCCATCCATCCGAAACCAAATTGCGAGGTGATTGCTTTGCTGTACTTGTGTCGAATGTTGGATGGTGGGGCGGAGTTTTTGGACGATGTGGAACAGTCCAATTATTATTCCCGCAATAATCATGGTTTCAAAATAAAGCTGTTTAGTTTCAAAAGGGTTCTTGGTGAAATATCCCTTCATGGCCAGGACAATAACTGAATGGAACCAGCTGCCTGAGTCCACTTTTAATCCTTCACTCAGTGTCCCAATCTTTCATATAACCGTCTCGCTGAATCTTGTTACTGATCTCTTTTGAAATGCTTGTGTTTTAGTTTTTGTGATTCTTGAAGCTGACATAATTTTTTTGTATTCAATTTGATAAGGGGTTCGCCCCGAAAATAAACAATTCAATTCGGTGCCCAAAAAGTATGACAACGATGCTGCGCAGCCCGCATATCGTGGATTTGATGCAGTGTGAGGCAGTCTTTGGTGCAGGGTTGGTCACCTCGTTTTAATATTGAAATCACCAGGGTAACGCAAAAGAATGCCAAGAATGCAATTCATATCGATACGATTTCCCATTAGTTTCATGCGTTTTTGTTCACCTCATGTATAAGACAAAGGGGTACGTTTTCGTGTGAAATTCAAGAAAAGCAAATGCGTCCGAGTTTCAGAAGGTGAAACCTGTTCAAATGGCTTTTCACGCAATGTTCAGTTTCTTGCGCTCACAAGACAATAAAAATATTCGAACATGAAAGCCACGGATAAAAAAAATCACTGACGGAAAAAGCATCAGCTCCGAATTTGCCGATCGCGAATTTACCCGTGTCGGAACTGTCTAAACTATTGCGGCGCGTCCGTGAATCACGGAATTGCGTCTGGTCGGAGAAAGAAATCGAGGGCAGTTCAGATTTTGTTTTTTTTGCAGCAAAACCAGAATCCTACGAGTGTATCGTTCCAAAACCAGAAATCTATGCCTTCATTGTCATTACCATCACAAAATAAACAACAACATTCAATCTGAGCGGACGCCCATGCGGCCGATGACTTTCCTCCCATACCAAAATCATGCAATCTTTGGCCGTCCGGGTCACAAAAGAAGCGGGGTCTCAAGGACCAGAGGGAAGGCTTTCAGACCAGCCTTCAGCTTTGTCTTCATCATTGAATGAAGCCGCTGGCTCGGCATGAACCTTCAAACATAGGGCAAGGAGAACAATGCCCCATAATTGCAACTAAACTCCACTCTGCATTCAGCGGAATCGTCCCAGAGATCTGTTTTGATTTTCCCATTTTTTTCCCTGATGTTTCTGCGGTTGCGGCGTCCCCAAAAGCGATGTGTGAGAAATGAAAGATGGCGTGAACCAGGACGTGGTTTTAAATGGTCGGTGTTTCCAGATAAGACACGGACCGCTGAAAGCTCCCTCCGTGAAATTAAAAAAAAAATGCGATTTCGCACTGCGACTGTCCGTCAATTTTGGAAACTGACATTTTTGCTTGACGGGAATAATCGTGTCGGAGACATCATGGCATTTTGAGATATTTCACGTGCGTGTTGCCCTGGGAAGCCACACCTGCCACCCCTTTCGGTTTTATTCATATTACAACAGTCCCACTCCAGTAAAAACATCACTGAGCTGAATGAGGTCGTGAAAATCTTTCAACTTCGTGAGCACTCAAATTTTCAGTTTCGCAAAAATCTTTTCCTTTGAGGTGTCGCCCATTTGCGTCGTCCATTTTCGTCAAAATGACTTCCGCGTATCGGCTCTCATCAATCCCAAAAATCCCCACACCAACGAAAGCAAAAAAAAAGGCGCGAGGTCACATTTGGGTATTCAGCGTTGACGAGATTTCGGCGAAAACCAAAACACGATGCAAAATTCGCGAGAGCACCAAGCACCGGAAAAGTTCACAGAAAATGTGTTCAATTCGGTGTACGTCGGCCAAACGGGAGTTGCGTTTAGTCCATCACTGCACCAGCTTCCCTTCAACAGCCAACTCGCGGATTGAACTCAAAGCAGCATTCAAAGCCGCTTCCAGCCAATCAGAATACAACAACGCCTTGCCAAGTTCAAATGTGCAGTCTCATTCCGGACAACTGTGGATTATTTGGTGGCCAATCAGGTTCCTTTGCGCAACGTAGAATTGAAACCAGTACCAACTTCACCATTGATGTCAACTTTGTGGCCGTTGGCACAAATCAAGGTACCTATCAAGGTGCAACAAAAGCTCAACAACATTCAAAAGTGGACCGACAGGGTGTATAAAAATTTACGGACCGGGATCCAGTTTTGCGACGCGTATAGGTATAGGTAGGTATAGGTATCAGACGCTGCTTTCAGCAGGTTATTATGCCACAAGGCAATCGTCAATGGAGAACATCCAAGATCTCACATATGACAGCGTATGTTTCATTACCACCAATACTTGGAGGAATGTGCCGTTTCAACCCCATACTTCAATTCGCAGTCTTGACCTTCGCCATCAGTCAGAGATCCAAAAAGTGCAGTCCAAAAAACTGCAATCACAACCGCACCAAAGCGATCTATTTCCAATGTTGTTAAGACGCCACAACAATTTTAAAGTGTCACTAAAATGTCAGTGAAATAGGTAGTCCATTGCGCAGCGTGACGATAATTATTATTTTGGTGAAGTTGCAACAAAACCCGCAGCCAGATAAACCTAGTTCTAAATACCATTTCAGAACCATGATTGAAAACTCGCTGCATTGGGATTTCCGTGGTATTCTGATCTCTCTCATTTTGACACCCTGTGTCAAAAGGGCCAGACCCAAAAGGAAGTTCAAGTCCACAGGACAAAGGGATCAACTTGGGTTCAATTGATTCACGCCACAACAGATTCATCAACAGGTCCACCTTACCTCCAGAGGTTCGCCACTGCAATCAATGGTTGCCGGCGACCAGGCAAACCGGCGGCGTTCGCAGAAATGCAATTTTGATGGAGGGACCGCTATGCACCACAGCATCTCAACGGCTTTGTTCAATTGAAAACGAAAATTTCGCAGGGGACCCTGGGCCTCCACCTCTCTACGCCCAGGCAAAGAAAGGTCCATGTGCATGAACCGCATCCATTGATACCTTCGGTATGACGCTTAATCCTTCCCGCCCAAACTACCAGGTGCTCCAAAAATCTCAGCAGTTCCATTCCCACGAATCTCGGCAATATTTGCCAGATCTACCAGCGCCTCCAGCGAACCCGTTGAGTCAGAACTCGAGGCAGCGTCAGAAGGGCGCGGAAAGATGCATCGGGAGAGGAAAGGCTGAGGGGAAACCCCAGTGAGGAGCGGTAACGAGCGGCGTAGGGGTCGGAAGGGCGCGGTTAGACGTAATGCAATGGAATGCGCGGCGGTAGGGCGCACCGAACACGAGAGCGGGGAAACCCCAAGGTGAGGAGCAGCGACGAGCAGCGCAGGGCGCGGCGGACCCAGCGACGCATTATGGAAAGCACTCAAACAGGAGCTCATGATCGTAGATGAGGATTACGTCATTTGCATAACAATCATTCCAAACAATAGCTCTATTCTGGGATACCCTGTACACGTGGGAGGGGCAGGTTTGAGCTGGGTGGGGCGGGGGCCAGAAGGGGGATGGGTGGGGAAGGGGGTCCCCATCTAAGACCATTGGGGGCCGAACGACCTGATTTATATATATTGCTAGATCATTCTTTACAGAAAGAGGCTTTCAATTTTGACGAAATTCCATACTTTTGCGTCCTTGGCATAAAGTTCAAGAGGCCTCGCACTTCAATTGGAACTTGGCGGAGTTTGATCGTATGTTTTGCAAATATTTGTAAACATAGCTGCAATATATCTACGGAGCCAATCAAAAGTCCTCGAACATAGGCGACATTTTAAAGGACTTGTTATTTCAGGGTCCATCTGATTTCAACAGGGCTTGGTGCAATTTCACGTCTCACACGAGTGTTATGATGTTTTGCGGCGCTCGCCGCCATTGATTCAAAATGGCGTCTGAGTTAGGTATGAACTCCTATGTTCGAAGTCGCTTGATAAGGAGTGTATAAAATTGTTTGCTTTACACCACATCCAAACTCCAATTCTTCTGCTTAATTTAACCACACAAACCGTGAGAGAATTCGAAATCTGATTCAACAACTTTGCAGATGTGAACAATTTTTCAACTTTTCGTTACTTTTCTGGAAAAAAGCCATTCTTTAAGTTTAGTGCCAGAATGTTACGCGCATCAAGCCTATGCAGATGATTCAGAGGTTGGCGGCTGCATATTATTAACAAAATGTGGAATGTGGAAAATTGAAAATCATTCCATTTCCTGTTTGATTCTTGCTGCGGTAACAGTTAAGGTGCGGTATATGCCAGTGGATCACGTAAATTTGCCGCGACATGCGGTATTAAGAGCCAGGAACAGCAATTGCTTGGAATCCAATATCCATTTGGGTCCACGTCTCTACGGTCAACGGATATTTCGTGACAAGAAGTCTACCATCGAAAAAAATACAAAAAATCTAAAACAAAGAGAAATATAACTTTGTGGTCAATTTCTTCCATCTTGTGATAAGCGACATCCACAGCGCCGATAAAAAATTTCTTATGGCCATTTCTGACGTTGAAATAGACAAAAACAAGAAGTGAAGCCAAAGCCAAAAGATTAAATCTCCGCCATTTTGGACGCTTGAGTCAGCGATAATATCTGGGGAATAAATGCATTACCCTTCAGAAGGCCAATATCTGTAACACTTCATAAATTCCTCTTCTGCTGAACGGATTCGCTCCAGGCAGTTGAAACTTGCTAAGAAGAAAAGCCTCCCTTCCTGTTTCCCCGCTCACAACCCTCACTGCTCTGTTTGGAGTCGTGCACATATTCAAAACATATGACTGGGCAGCAGCGGAAACCAAAGCCGGTGGCACATTGAAGTGCCATATCAGCTTGCCTGCGGTTGCCTAGTTTGGTGTCATCTTCCTGATAACTCAAATGTGATTTTATGGATTTTCAGGGTTTCATCAAGAAGATCATCGTAGGTGTGGCGGCAAACTATTCCATCGCTGCTCTTAATTCCCGTCTGGATAGTGCTGAAAG
>JASGXE010018860.1:0-10028 GCA_030068105.1 Sinentomon sp. SZTP_YWyxl
CCCCGGAGTTGCCAAGGAATCGATAGAGACGCAAAATGCGGTGGACCTTTCTTCTCTCAGCAATCATGTTGACTATGTTGACGGTATGACAATGTTGACTATGCTGACTGTGTTGACAATGTTGACGACTGTAAACAGTCTTCAAAAACCACGTGCCGTTACAACTTTAGTGACTACTCGCCCTGTACTCAAGTGTATCAATTTCCAAGCGACAAGTTCGCTGACAGGCTTGTGGCCTGGCTCCAATTGTTGTCCAAACATGCATGATTTCAGCACCAAGCCGCTTGCAACCGAATAGGCTTCAGAAACAGTTCAGTTGCTTATACAGTGGTTCCCAAAAGTCACTTGACAACCCCAGAAAAGTGCATTGCAGTTTTGAAGCAACTCTGTAAGCTTGGAGTGGAGTTTGTTCCAATTCGAATGGATAACACCTGCAGCAGGCTGCCTGCCCAATCTGAACCTGAAATCTGTAGAAATAGCCCCACAAGAGAAGATTGAAAACTGGCAAATAGCAGGGGCGGTTGTCAAGTGACTTTTGGGAAACACTTTATACTTTAGATCAAGAGTTTTGAAGACACTATTCTTTGTTTTTCTTGGACAGAAATCAAAGGATGAGTTATTGTTTTGTGCTTGGCAAGTCGACGAAGCTACAATAGAATACTTTTTTTTAAAATACATTGACATGTGATGGCGGGCGTGTAATTTTGCGTGTTGTGGGCAAACACCGCAGCGAAATTATTTTTTTATATGCGTTGGGTTTTCACAGGATGTCGCGAAATTATTTAACCAAAATTCGTCGACATGTTCATGCATGATGGTAAAACAAATAGAAATGAAGTAAAAAATTGCTCCAGGCCCCCGTTTCCAAATGCCCTCCGCAAATTTCCCAAATGGGCGGAATGGGCCAAATTCTGGTGTTCATGGGGAGGTAAGATTTCACCGTTGAACTGTCCAATTTTCATGACAGGTTCTACGGAGTAAGCTAAACATAAAATTAATGTCCCGTGGCAAAGCACCCTCTGCTGAGCCTCCACTTCCATCGCAGTGCCAACCCCCCCAAATCCACGAAAACCCAATTTGTGGTTGTTTTGGGGTAACTGAGATAAGGGGATTGCCGCACAAAAGCCATGTGTCGAGGACCGGTTCTCAAATTTCTTGTTAAAAAAGTTTTATGTGGCTTGTATTTTATGAACTGTGGAATGTGATATGATTACAATAAAAGTTTGTTAAAAAAAACAAAACAAAGCAGAAAAGCTCTCTTAAAAAGACAACATATATACTCATATACAAAGAGACACGGATCAGTCAAAGAAAACGTCTATGCAAGACATGTCTTATTTTGGACAACAATGAAAAAGATACCAAGATAACTTTTCAGAAGACGTTATTTTTGGAGTGATAACATTCCTCATCAAAAGCCTTCGAACATCGGAGTTCATTCTCTGGCGCAGTTTAGAATCAACGCGGCAGCATGCGCCGCAAAACACCATGACAATCGTGTAAGGCGTGAAGTTGCAACAAGACCTGTTGAAATTAGATGGCCCCTGTATTAACCATTACTTTGAAATATCGCCAATGTTCGAGGACTTTTGATGAGTTCCGTGTTGTTGTTTTGTTTGGGGTCAGTAAACATGTTATTCTTCACCTTACGTATACCGCAGGTTGAACTTTGACCTTGCTTGGGAATGTGCTTGATATGGATTTATATCCGACCCATAACTTGTGCGCGTTGCCCTTCTGACGATTTATATAGGCCAAATAACCATAAATAAAGGTCACGCACTCTGTCATCCTTACGAGGACGTTTCGATCCTTAAGGGGGTTGGTTCGACCCTTAAGGGGGTTAATCAGACAACAAGCATGCACGGTCACGTTTTGCGTTTTCCAAAAATAAAAAACAGTGCGCCTGTATATCGGGCATCGGCTGCGGGAAAATAGAACGGATTTTCGTATAGGATTCGTAAGGATTTTTCCCGAGAACTTACAAATTGGAATTTAAGAACATTGATTCCACGTGGAACTTAATCAGTATTCCATTTCCATCGACGAGGTTTAGTGGTCATCAATGTACAGGGCTGTCCAAAAGCTTTTGACCCAAAGACTTATGTTAATTCACACTCTTTCATAGCATTTTATGGCAGAGGGCAAGGCTCATAACGACTCAGGTAAAGCGTTGAGAGTTTTGGAATTATGAATAAAACTATATCTATTCACATATACTCCTCATTCCACTTGGAGATATGAGCTAAAATGCTCCCAAGTGTGTCAGAGTGAATTCAGAATTCTTTCAACAATGAAAATTCGGTCGAAAACTTCATTTTCGGCACAGAAATTAAAGTTTTCGGTGTATTTAAATGGAAGAGTGTGAAGCATTCTCAGCTCATATCTTCAAGTGAAATGAGCTGTATTTTTCCCCGTTGTTGCAATCTGGCACTTTTATTTCTGTGCATACAATATTCAATGAGGCAGAATCACGATTAAGAAACACTTCTGCTGTGTGCCACAAAGAAATTCTCGACCTTCAGCGACAACTTGTCATTTGCTTTAATATTGGCATTTGTAAATCTTCCTCATGTAAAATATTCAAGAAAGTATCTGCGTTCAAAGACATTTGGATTACCTTGTACATGCTTTGGTTTTGTAATCTGAGAATCTGGTCTAAATCAGGCTTCAGTTCCGTCGTCCTATTTTGTAGTGCTGATATCCTTTCGGCTTCTATAGAAGGTGTTTTTGTTTCCAAACTTTAACGGTATTTACCAATATTTTATCAAAGGTTCTCGCAGCTCAAGAAACGTGTCAAGAAGTTTTATTCCTATGGTTTGGCTTTTTGAATTTTGTCATGCTTTCGGTTTGTTTGGTTGGCTCACACTGCGCAACTTTCTTTTTGCATTTATTGCAGTACATGCATAATTTACTGTGCATGTAAATGCACATGTACACATGTATTGTATCATATAATGTATCTGCTGGGGGTTTTCCAGATTTTTAAAACACATGGGCAATGTGATTCCCATGATCTCGAATGCGATCTCGTAAGCGCCTTCCAAAATCAGGGAATCATTTTAGGGGCATGGAGGACTGCGGCTATGGGAAAATACCCCAAGGGGACACGCTTGTCCCCAGCATGTGCTTTTTGCTCGCCCAGGCGGGGTAATTTTACAGCATGAGCACGAAATTGCTACAAAATTCAAACCCAAATTTCTAAATTTCTGAAACGTCTATGAGGGTCCCGCTCCCCAGAAACCCTTCCAGGGACTCTGTACCTTGGTTCCCCAAACTACTGGAGGGCTCTGTTCCCCACACCCCAACAGAGCGCCTGTTCCCAGACGCATCCTAAAGAATCCCCCTGAGAAAACCTGAAATGACTCCACTGTCGTTATTCTTGTGATGCGTTTTGCGGTGCATGCGGGATGTGGAATTACATTCGCCCGATGAAAATGCTGAAATAAATGTCCGACGAATAAAAATCGAAATTAATTATTCATCTCCGGAGTCTGGTGTAATTGCGGTACAAACATGGAAACCTTTTATCTTTCTATGCCACTGGTGCACACCCCCTTTACACCCCTTTGGGCAGCGTGCTGTTTCTGCACTGTGTCGCGATTCAAACCAACATCCGGTCAGCCGCGCTCTCCATTCACGCCATCATTGAAGCCTCACCCGAGCCCTCCTCCTCTCCTCTTTGCTCAATAATGCATTTCTCTGGAGTCCATGCCGCTTTTGACTGCATCATGTTCTGTGGCTGTGCGTTGCTGCAGATATTCGTTCAATGGAATGGAGGCTCTGCTGAATCTTCTTCACCTTTGTAGGACATGGCATCGGAGACATGTCTTTATTCCTCAACTGGGACGTTTCACATTGTTGCCCCACGAACACACGCGGTCAAGAAACCAAAGTTCCCAAACGCTTCCAATTGCGTGACAACGTTCGACTCAAAATTCCTCTCGAAACCAATCTGCTCGTAAGCCTTTGACGTTATTTTGGTTACGGTATCATGGCTTTTCTTCTTTTCTCCTCGGTCTTGAAGCCGATGTTTAGCTTGTGTTATTTTGGCTGGAACTTTCGCGCCAAAAACTTTCTCAAAAAGCAGCCTTCTCAGATTACGGCTCAATGCAGCGAGGCGAAATCTTTGTCGGGGATATGGATTATAATCAAACAAATAGCACAAAGGAAGGGCTGGGCGTCCGGAGCTATTGGTAGCATGGGCACGGTTCATAGCTATATGCTTGGCATCTATCATTTCTCGGCGGATAATAATAAAGCAGCGACTATAGCGAGTCATTTATGATGATGAAAACTTTAATTTCTATATTTCACATGATTTCCATCAAAAAAGCATTGTTGCTGCGCGACTCAACAATGATGAAAAAAAGTCATTGTTGCAATTCTGTATTACGTAAAGAAAGGCATCTCACATTCCATGGGGTATACAAAAAAGATTCGTTCTTTTCCGGCTGCATTCCCCAAAAATTGTGGCACAAAATTCGACCAAGGTACAACTTGTTTTTCAGGGCAGTTTTGCCTTGCTTCGCCCGACTCAATGGGGGGAAGCGAAAGTGAAATTTTTGGGCGTTCCTGCCTGTGCCAGTCACGCTACTTAAGTGGCGATTAATCCCTCAATTTTAGATAACTTTTAGTGCATGCCTTACCTAAATTGCAGGAAACTGAGATTTTTTCAAAAAAGTTTTTTTTTTCAACATTTTTTTCTCAAAAAACATATTTTTTCTGAAAATAAATTATTTTTTCCAGAGAAAAATGTTTTTTTTCACATTCTGTTTTCTTTTCAGAAAAAAAAAAATTACAAACCCATCAAAACAAGCAAACAAAAATATGTGAAGAGCAAGCAACGTATAACCATGATGTAAACTGGCAAAAATATGGGTTTCGAAGCGTCTCAGGAATGATATTTTGTCAAAGGGCTCCAGCTTTTGGGGAACTCCGTCCCCAAAACCCCAGATACCCCCATCTTGGGGGCCACCCCCGAGACTCCCCTATCACATCACACGAACCCCGAGGGCCGCTCCGCGACCGAAATTCTCCTTCTGTTCCTCAGTTCTGCCTCTGTCAAAATCCTTCTTACGCCACTGAGGTTGATATTCTTCCGAGTAAGTAAATTAAAATGGACTTATTAAACATCCTGTAGGCACAATGGATTATGCCAAGCGGCGTTTATAACACGCTCAAAAATCACTCCCTGCCATTCCGGTAGTTTCCGTTTCGCATGGCTTGGCACCGCCGATGTCGAAATTCCGTCTGAACGGTTGTTGGGATGCTGGATTCGAGTATGTGACTGAATGCGTTGAAATTAAGCCGATTCGATGAAATATTTTATTCAGGGTATAAGACTCGCAGAGGTGTGGTGCGCGCGGGTAACTGGAGCAAAAGAGGCCGAAATCTTTTCCCAACCGTGATTGCGTAACGAGCTCAAAATGCTCCTTGCGAATAATGATATTCTTCAAGGAAGTAAAGTCTCAAGGTTGATGTAAACAGGGTGTTTCCTAAAATTGCTGCCGCACTTACGGCGGAGAGAATGGTCAGAAGGTTCGATGTGACATCGGAATGACTTCGGAACGAATGACTTCTGAATGAACGGCTTCGCAATGACTGAAATGACTTCGGAAAAAAGCTGGCGAGAAGGGAAAAATTTTGTGGATTGTTGGGCACTCAGCCCGGCTTGTTCAATCAATCCCAAAACAGGAGAAACAGGAATTGTTCATTTAATTTCTGCTTGCTTTTTGTGAAAAATACGCATACAGGGTGTCCTGTTAAGGTCCAGACAAAATGTGACTGTCGGCTTCCTTGGGTCGTGCTGATCAAAAAAGGTAGATACCATTTTTTTTCCTTCGGGACTTGGTTTTCGAGATTTCGAGCTTTGTTTATAGTGATATGTTTTAGCTTTGTGTTTCGAGCTTTGTTCATTGCTAAAATATGTTGCAGTTTTACGTCTCAAATGCCCAGTTCTTCAAAAACGGATCAGAGTGGAAATGATCTGAGATCAAAATCTGATCTGAGATCATTTCCAATCTGATCCGTTTCAGAAGAACTGGGCATTAGAGACGTAAAACTGCAACATATTTTAGCAATGAACAAAGCTCGAAACACAAAGCTAAAACATATAGTGAATACACTGCTAAAATATGTTGCAGTTTTACGTCTCTAATGCCCAGTTCTTCAAAAACGGATCAGAGTGGAAATGATCTGAGATCAAAATCTGATCTGAGATCATTTCCAATCTGATCCGTTTCAGAAGAACTGGGCATTAGAGACGTAAAACTGCAACATATTTTAGCAATGAACAAAGCTCGAAACACAAAGCTAAAACATATAGTGAATACACTGCTAAAATATATGTTGCAGTTTTACGTCTCTAATGCCCAGTTCTTCAAAAACGGATCAGAGTGGAAATGATCTGAGATCAAAATCTGATCTGAGATCATTTCCAATCTGATCCGTTTCAGAAGAACTGGGCATTAGAGACGTAAAACTGCAACATATTTTAGCAATGAACAAAGCTCGAAACACAAAGCTAAAACATATAGTGAATACACTGCTAAAATATGTTGCAGTTTTACGTCTCTAATGCCCAGTTCTTCAAAAACGGATCAGAGTGGAAATGATCTGAGATCAAAATCTGATCTGGAGATCATTTCCAATCTGATCCGTTTCAGAAGAACTGGGCATTAGAGACGTAAAACTGCAACATATTTTAGCAATGAACAAAGCTCGAAACACAAAGCTAAAACATATAGTGAATACACTGCTAAAATATGTTGCAGTTTTACGTCTCTAATGCCCAGTTCTTCAAAAACGGATCAGAGTGGAAATGATCTGAGATCAGATTTTGATCTCCAGATCGGGTTATGATGCGCCCCAGCAGAGTGCAAAATGATGTGTGTTGCAGCTTTTGACTTTAAAAAGCTATTGATGGTCTGAAATTGCCAGGCAATGATGGTCATCAAAATCAATAATTCAAATATGTCTGGTCCGTCTATATCAGGTAAACGTTGATACGAATCCACGGGGGGCATTCGACACCGCACAACGTTTCACAGAAATTCGTATAAATTAAGTTTTCTACCATATCCTTGAATATCTAAGGAAGTTCGTTTGATCAATCGGAAGTTAATTTTCAACATCATCGCTGTAAAAAAAAGATGCCAGTGAGAGTCAAGCATGAACAAGAAAAAGGAACTGAGGGGAGGGGGTAACACTGGAAAACAAAATGCGATAATCCGTATGAGTTCAATTTCCTTATAGCATACGAGGTTTGCTCCAGCAAGTCTGCGAACAGGCACTCAAGATAATTTTCCCACTGCTATAGTGTTAACATGTCTGCTTTTCACTCAATTTCGTCTCCTGTTTCAGTAGTTGCGAACCTTGGACTACCTCCTCCACCTCCCAGCTGGCATCACTGCTCGCCTTCCTGCTTCTGCAGTGCAAGCCAGCAGCAGAAGCGGGATGGCCAGTATTGATCCGTCAGTTGCGATGACGGGGGTAGGGATTCCACATGGATTGGCCACTAACACTCAACATAGTGTCAATGGATGCCTGGGAACTTGGGCCTTGTGCCCTTCGCCTTTGGACCTTATGTTCCCTTTTCTCCATTGGTTACTTTGTTAGTTGTTTTATCGCCTCTGGTGTTTTTTCTAAATTTTCTTGGATCCCTAGACGTCAAGTAGGTAGTTTTGGTCAGAGTTCGTTCCCCATTTTGAGGAAAGCCGTATGCACAAGACCGTCAGGACGCAGCAAAAGAGCACATTTTCTCTGAATCAGGTCTTCTGCTCACCGTGGTCAAGGGACACTGCCATAAAAATGGCGCAGCGTAAATTCTGTAGAAGGTTTTTAGGACCACCCTGTATACACAGTGACCGTGTATTTTGTAAGATCCCGTAAAATCGAAGAAATTTAATATCAATTATCTTCCCTGCCAATCAGAAGCACAATGTCGTGATTGGTGATATTATTGCTATTGGTGCGAACAATGTACACTGCGCGCCGAAATTCTTCGAACACAAACTCTAAATCTGCGGTGAAAAACCTTGATTTCTATGGAGCACCTTTTATGAACACTGGCTCCGCATGGAAATGTTCCTGTCTGCACATTTTTGGAACATTTTAGAACATTGTAAGCACCTGTTATGTGTCTTTGGAGCACTTTTTTGCTGTCTGAGCTTTGGAACACATGAGCGATTTGGAGCTCATTTCCAAATTTGGAACAGGAAAATGGATGTGGAACACATTATATGTTCCACGTATGTATGAAAGAACACTTCCATCGGAGCCTGTTTTGAAAATGTGTTCGAAAGCTGTTCCTCACGGAAACGTCGACTGATCAAGGGTGCAGGAATTCATTACGAACTCTGGCGCCATTTAGAATCATTGGCCACATGGTCCGCAAAACATAACGGCATTCGTGTAAGGCGTAGAACTGCCGCAAGCCAAGAATATACCATCCAAGTTGTTTTCATTGAACATCCCATCCTGAAATTTTAATGGCATTTTAACGGCGTTTTTACCTCTTACGGCTCGAGAATGGAATAACCTACCTTCTCCATCCCCTTTTGGCATGACAGCCATGCATTGTTCCCTATGCGGGGGTTCATATGTTATCCCCGTTAATGTGACGCAGCCCAGACCTGCTGAATTGTACCTTATTCTTGTAGTCCCATTGTCCTAAACATTGTAATCTTTTTTAATATTTGACATTTTTTATGTTTGACGTTCAACTTAAATGTTCAGATTTTTTGAAACAGATAAATAGAAAAAGCCCAGTTGAAATTGGGTGGCCCCTGTATTTGCTGGACGTTTGAAATTTCCGCTATGTTCGCGCCGCGGAGAATTTTGGTCGATCATGTCTTTTTGCGAATTTGTTCCTGAAAAGTTGCAATCAGCAAAGCGTGATTTGAGTTCCATTTCACGCCTGGAAACACCCGGCTCCCGGCGTTTGATCAAATGACGATTGAAAACTGCCAAACTCGCATCACAAAGAAAATTTCCGATTAAATTGAAAAGCCAAAGAGCCTTGATTGAACCTGCATTTTGTCGAAACAAACCTGCCGAAATGAAAGCTGATATTTTCGAATTATCGAGACCAGATTCCACTTTACAGTATTCGTATAACAGGATTTTAAATGCGATAGCTAGTCCCATTATATGTATTTATATCAAATATGCTATACTCAGACATTCAAAATGCCCGGGCCATAGGAGATTTTTGTCAGACTTTTGAAGCGTGGGGCAATGTTATTCCCCATCTAATGTCCGTCGCTAAATGCATTCCTTCGTGTGATGTGTTTTGCGGCGCATGCGAAGCGGGGAATTACATTGCCCCGTGCTTCAAAAGTCTGGAAAAGATCGCCTATGGCCCGAGTATTCAGAATGGCTCCGTATATACGTAAAACCAAAAAGATATTCGTCCCGTAAAATAAGTTAGTCCCATGAAAGTGAAATTTAGTCCCACAAAAAAGATAAGTATCATGAAAGATGTTAGACCCATGGATGAAGAAGTTATAGTCCCGAAAAATATGTTGGTCCCACGAATGTAGAATTTAGTCCCATATAAGAAGTTAGTCCCATGAAAGATGAAGTTAGTCTCATAAATGAAGACAGTCCCATGAAAGACGTTACTCCCATACAGAGTTAGTCTCATAAATGAAGACAGTTCCATGAAAGACGTTACTCCCATACAGAGGTTATAGCTCCAGAAGTTTGTCCTGCATACACAATCGAAGTTCGTACCATGAAATAAGTTAGTCTCGTAGCCCCATATTCATATTCCCATAAATCAAGTTAGTCCCATAAAAGAAGTTATTCGTAGTCAGAAAAAAGTCAGTCCCACAGAAAGTTATTTCCCATAAAAGCATGTTGCAAGTGATTGTTGTCTATCGAGTTCGTTACGAAATTTCGCTGTTGTATAATGTTTTTTTTTACTTTTGACGACAACGACAATTTTGATTCTAAAATAAATTGCAACACCAAAAAAATTCAATTCTCCAAATTCCTTTTTTTCAGATCGAACAGTTGACCTT
>JASGXE010018862.1:0-10267 GCA_030068105.1 Sinentomon sp. SZTP_YWyxl
GTTTGAGATTTTTCTGCCGAAGCCAGGGAATCCCACTCAAGGTTTTCCAACATAGATGTGGCACTATCCAATGGTGCATATCTAGGTACCAGACCAAAGCGAGTAGCCTTTCTTTGGATTCTCTCCAATTTTTCAATTAAGTTCACATGGTAAGGGTCCCATAACAGATGAAGCGCATTCTAACAAGGAATGTACCAATGCAAAATTTACTTTCTCCTTCGTTGGTTGCAGTGGCGTGCGGTGGGTGCCAGATGCAGGCAGGCACTTTGTCCAGAGCAGTGTCGTCGAGGCTGCGTTGCGCGAAGCGCAACGCCGGGGGAGGGGTTTCCCCCTCCCCCGGGGAGGGGTGTCCCCCTCCCCGAAGGGGAAGAAATTTTGAAAAAATGGAGCCTCAAATGGTGCCCAGAATGCTCAAGTTTTTGAAAAACTGAGCATTTTCACATCTGTGTGCATTCAGTTGAATATTGAATAGCAGCAAGGTGCGGACGACATATTTCAGTGAGGTGGTTTCGGAACTGAGGTGAAAGGAAAAAATCACTTTGGAAATTTCAAAAGAATCTTTTGCAATAAGCGAAGCCCAGATGGGTGGCAGAAAGTTGAATTGCGGTGAGCAGTGTCCCCATGTCCCCCGTTCGCACAGGCCTGGCTATGCCGCCGCAAGCCAATTTCAAGCTTTTTATCCAAACAGACATTTCCAAATGTACCATTTGAGTGCCTTCATCAACAACACAAGTCAATTTAAATTCATTGGTTTCACAAATTGTGGCACCGACTTCAAAAGCTTATAAATTGGGACCACATTTCACAAATTATCACAAATTTTTGCCCACACACCAGAATCTGATATTTTCACAAGCAAAATCCAATGTTTCCCATTCCCGCAAAATCAACATTAGGCCGCACTTGACATTCAAAAATTGCGGCAGACAGCATGCCTTTGGCGAAGTGAGGTTTGCATTCATCGCAGGCTGGCCAGCGATGTCATCACAGCAGAGGGCTGGATCAGCGGGAGAACGGAACAACACGAATCTTCATGCTTGCTCTGGACGAGAGATGCATGAGCTGGAGGCAGATTTCAAAGTGCCTACTCGGCATCATGAGCTGCTCCACTTGCAGTGGGTGATTCCACCTTATGGGATGGAGCGGCATGGGCTTCATCGCATCCCACAGATCCCTCAAGCAGGCAGCATCACATCGTGCCTCCATGAATCTGATGCGACAACGGAGCAGTGGATTCGCTTGCGTCTGGAAGACCAGCGAGAAAGAAGGAGGGTAGGGCAACCTCATCGGGAAAGAAGGGAGTTCCCAGCCCAGTTGAGGCATCGTTCAGCAGACACTGTCAGCAGCAGCAGGCAAATCGGAGTGTGCCTTTCTCGGAGTTGGCTCAGTCCATATTGTGTGTGGACTTTGATGGCCCGGTCGCAAATGTTTGCAAAAAATGAAAAATGCACAATTCATGAAATTTTTCTTGGGCAGGCAGTGCCTGCCTTGCCTGCCCTGACCGCACGCCACTGGTTGGTTGATGGTTCATTTGCTCTTTTGCTCTGTAGAAAGTGCGTTGAATAAAGAAAAGTGCCGAATTTGCCTTGCGGACAACTTCATTTGGGTACATGTTGTTCCCAGTTTAAGTTTTTGGTAAGGGTGACTCCTGATAATAAGGTAGGGTAAAGTGGGGCAATAAGCAACTATTTTCCAAAATCAAATCTTGTTTTTATTAAAATAAAAAATAATGGTCGATCCAAAGCAAAAATAGAAGCTGCAGTGCTGTCATTGGCTATTTTGAGCATAATGTCACATCATTTAAAGTCTTCCATAATGATTGTTTTCATAGAAAATTTGCCGTTATCTGTTCCAAGTCACTATGTGCTTATTTCCCATAGATACCTATGGGGCATTAAGAACACATTACAAAAACAGACTACATGCGCCAAATAAAACGTTATGCGACAAAGCAAGCTGCAGATATAATTTGTAAAGGTATCAGGATGTCTGCCACAACAATATTTTTGTCAAAAATTACCAGTGTGGGGTTGGGAGGGAATTTTGAGTCTGATAATTGAATACTTTTCCATTTTACATGTATTTTCATAGGAAATGGGGCATTAAGCACAGTGGGGCATTAAGAAACTAGTCTAAATGCCCCATTTTTGCATTTAATTTCTGTACAAAGTGAGCAAGTGAAAGTCAAGCACAAGAAAATTATCTCTGCCAATGTAGATATGGCCGTGTAGATTCCTAGATCGTTTTGGAAGAAGGCTACGAGCATTGAACAGGAGAAAAGTCAGATGATTGCCGAATGATTGGTTCATTTTTGGATTTGCATGCCACATTGCACATAGGTACATTTTAGGCCCACTTCTTTCATAGAATTGGTTGATGATCTCAATTTTTAAGCTTTGGTTAATTCCACATGAAAAAGTGAGTCATTCCAGGTGCAATTTTGCTGATGACAGATGAAGATGGCCTTCTTTAGGTGGCTGTTTCATGTTTTGCGACACAATGACTGGTGTCATAGGACCATCCTATTTCAACAGGTTTTTCTTCAATTCCAGGGGAACCTCAGTTGTTGCTTTGGGCTTTGGAAGAGATAACATGTGGAAAACAGCTCCCTTCAAGTGCATCTATCATTGGGTATTTTTTTTTTCTTTTTTATAAAATCTTTTTTGAATGAAATCTTTTTTGTAAACTTTTTTCAAGCTTTTCCTGCAGGGGGATGTTCTGACCACCTCACCACGAGGAACGGTCAAAGGTGGCAACTCCAGTCTCATCGCAATTAAATATGCCAAGTAGATACCTGTGATGGGGATCAGATATTGCACTCCTCGCAGACCTGTTTAGCTGTTCTAAGCCACTTTTTGTTAACATAGGTAGGTAGGTACCTACACACCTACTTGGTAACATTTCATGTTTTAGAAGTGCCCGCCCGTGGATACCTACCACTGACCAATGGTTTATTGCCTGTGGCCCCCAACATAGTAGTAGCTGAATTGTTCAATTTTTTCATGTAACAAGTTACCCTTGTGTCTACCTAGCAAGTTTAGAAAGTGGTCTTAATTGCCACGGGCTGATATGATGAGGATGCCGAACACACCAAGGAAACATTGACTTGCTTTGTTCAGAACTATTTATTTCATCCAAAAAACTAGAATAGGCTATTTCATCCAATGATGTATGGTATCCAGCGATTAGGTACCTACATCTGCCGGGAGTCAGCGTTGCATCCAGTTAAAAATCCTTGTGGCTGTTTAATGAGTAAACCCAGCCTTTCACTGTCATTCATTACATAGGGCCCTGAACAAGTTTTGAGCTTGTTCTTGATCATGTACACTGCTTTGCGTTACTAGATTGGTGTTTTGAGTTTGCCGCTGATTTAAAACACTGCTCATACCTGCCTGAGGTCATGAATAGCAGATCTCCAGCCCCAAAAACTAAAGTGCACAATTTTCTAACGATCAAAAGATACTAAGACAGTCCATTTTAATCACTTCCCTTCATTCTTTCTTGGATGAAGACCCAACAAATCAACGACCTACAAAGTTAGGGTTTAAAACTAAAAGAAGAGAAAAAAAGAAACCATGATCATTGATTGGTGTTCTTGAGGAGGACGGTGCGAATTTCAGAACCATTCTGTGGTCATTGATCAGTGCTGGAATGAATGCAAAGCCACCTTTATTTGCACTGCAGCTCTCATTGAAGCAGAGCAGAGCAACTTGCTGTTGCATTTCAATCAACTTTTCGTTTGTTGCAAAAATGGTTACGTACCAATGTTATTACATTCTATTTGAATTGCAAATAATAAAAAATAAAAAAATCATGTTTTGAAAGAAAAAAAATGGCCTGTAAATAAACTTGAGGCCAACAGAAAAAAAAAACTTGCATTCATTTATTCAAGATATTGATTGAGCATGTTTGTGCATGCAAGATTTTAAAATTCCTTTAGATATCTAGAAAAATTTCGACCCTACATTAAAAGTTTTGACAAAGATATGTTCAAATTAAAAAAAATGATGTCACGACCAATCAACAAGATTTCAAAAAGTGGGATCGTCTTTGATCATGGGCCTCATTGTTCCCGGTTTCAACAGGGTGATAACTCCTTGTAACAAAAAAAGCAGGAGCATTTTTCATTGCCTCAGAAATACCCCAACCTCGTGTGTGCTTATTACCCCAACATCGTGTGTGCTTATTACCCCAATTTAATTTTGCTTATTGCCCCGATACACAAGACAAGTTCAACCCATTGCAGAAGATTTATTTTTGGTGCAAATTTAAAATTCCAAGGAAATTTGTGCATGGGAGAGGTCAAAGTGGCTCAGGAAATCACTGGTCCAACATGTTACACATTGTTTTCACATATTTCAGAGATAACTATAAAAATGAAAATAAGATTGTTTTGATGTTAATAGAATGCAATTGCTAAAAGCCATCTGATCATTGCCAAATGTACTTGCTTATTGCCCCTATGTGCTTTTTGCCCCACTTTACCCTAATTATTTAACAAATTAGCCTTATCGCTATTATGGTGTCTCAAGCAACCATCCTCATCAAATAAGGCGGGAATTGGTTTTCTTCCTCCACCATAACAGGAAGAGACAAGATTCCAGAGTTTTCTGAAATTATTCTTCTTCCCTTCTGTAGGCCTATACAGTCCATTTATGTAAGTATTTTAAGCAGCTTCCTTGGCTTTGTTTAATTTTCGTGAAAGCATTAGGCCTATTTTGGTAAGCATTCTCATCTAAAGTGGATCTTCTTCTAAGTTTGTACTTTCATTTACATTTTCGCTCATGATTGCGGAGTTCTCTATTGAACCAGACTGGTCGGGATCTCTCAACTTTATTCACCAGGGGAACTGAAGCCTGGTGCTTTTTGAAACAGTATCAGTAATCTGTGTGGGAGCATCAACAATCTGATGGAGATGGAAACTTTCAAGAAATTGTAAAGCCTTGCAGGAAAGAACAGTATCAGGGAGGCTGCCAGAAACAGAAAGATAAGGTCAAGAAATATGCGGAAGATTTAAATCTCCCCCAATTATATCTTTTTCCCCATGTTGCGATGAAACCCTAATTTATTCAGTTTGTCCGACAAAGCAGCAAATACATCAGATTTACTGGCTGGATTGTCATTCGGACAACAAATGATTGCAACATGTCACATGGTTGCCGTTGCTTTTTTGAACTCTTATCGAGCATTTTTTGTGGCTGGTTTGGGGAGGCAAGACATGATCAGCAATAATGTTACCTACTGTTGGAAATTTTAGCAATAATAGAAAAAAAAGCAAAGAAACCCTGGAGGCAGCAAACAACAGTTCTGATATTATGGAGAAGGGCGTATTTCAAAACGCCTGTATCCAACATGTATTTTTAAAGCAAAAAGCCCTGAGATGTTCATGGGAGAAGGGCTGAAGTAGACCACAACATCATGTTCACATGGTTCGGGCTGCTTTTTTGACAGTCTGATTAAACAACACTTCTTGTGCATGGTCAGGGGTGACAAAAAGTCAGAAGCTTCATTTGGAAGTATCAGCAATGAGAAAAAGTATATATTTTACAAAAAAACCTGCAGGCGGAAAGCAAAACTTGACATTTCTGTCATGGAGAAGGGCGTTGTTCGAAACCGCCCATATCCAATATAAACAATACTTTTTGAACAGAAAGCCCTAATGACGTTCATGGGAGAAGGGCAGAACAAGCAATTTTGATCACTTTGGATGACTTTGCTCAGCGAAAACGGACTTGACTAGGATTCCAACACTTTTGCTGTGTTTGTGTAGTACATGGGTGTTCAATGTGAATGGTTGGCATCTGTGGACATTGTTGTGAACACAGCAAAAAACCGATTATCTCAAAATCAAAAAAATGGACATGTGCCCCTATCCAAAAAGGCCCTTCAATTGTAAGAAAGAGAAGGTATTGTTATCTTTTTCCGATTTGAATGAAATAAAATAGCTTTGGTCTTTTCACTGTTTATCACAAGAGAGTTATTTCTCATCCAATGGTGAATTTTAATCATGTCCTGCCTACAGTTGTGTAACAATTCATCTACCTATATCATTGCATACAAGCAGCAAGGTGATATCATCTGCAGAAGCAACTGTTTCAGAATGGAGATGAAGACTAAATAAATCATTCAAGTATAATTTAAATAATAAGGGGCCAAGAACAGACCCTTGAGGAACACCAGCTGTTTTCTCTTTCCAGACTTGCATTCTTTATAGGTATTGCAATCTATAAGTTAGGTATGTGCGCATGATGTCTAAAACTACACCTCGCATACCATATCTGGCTAGTTTGTGTAGAAGGTTAGTGTGCTGAACCATATCGAAAGCCTTAGACAGATCCAAGGCCACAGCCAACACCAGTGAACCAGAATCAAGACCTGATTGAACAGTGGTAGTGATATGCAACAATAAATCGGTACTTGACCGATTTTTGGTGAAACCATATTGGTTCATGTGTAAAACATTGTTCTTTTCAAGGAATTAGTTTACCACGTCCAATGGCTTTTATTGCCTGTGGCCCCCAACATAGTTAAAAAAAAAAAAAAAGAATTGACTTATCTGAGATTCAAGGGCTTTTTCAATAAGCTTTTCTACTGTGGGTAAAAGTGCTATCGGCCTCTAGTTACAGCACAGTTTTAGGCAAGATTTTTTATGGATCGGTAATATTTTTGTCCTTATAATTAGGATTCAGGGAACTGTCTGCTATTGCTCACTATGTCTAGTTGCATTTTTGCCAGAATTGCTATTCAGGCAAAGTTTTTCTCATCATGCATGTTGGCTCATGAAATCATGCTAGCCATTGGTGTTTGGTAAAATCTACAGAAGGCACTTCGTACGGCTGGATGCCCAGGTGCGATACTTAGATAGGCCTACCACTACCTGTCAGAAAAATGGCATTCCATTCAGATTATGGCGATAGCAGTGATATTCTGGGATCACTGGAGAATGGTGCTGGTGCACCTGTTGAAGCAAATCCTGGAGGTTAGTTCCTTCTTGAGAACACTGAAAGACAAAATTCAAATTGCATGTATCCAGTACCTACCTAATTATTGTTGGTGCAATGAAAGGTTGTGCGGGCCTAGTTTTAAGGATCATTACCCACCCAGGTAGGTAGGCTCATTACTAGGTTGGTAGGCCACCAAAGGTATAAAGCTCCATGCCAACCAACCAATTAAATTTTTGTGATTTTTTTAAATTAAAGTTTGAAATCATTTGCAACCACCAAAAGGAAACAATTTGGACACGTTTTTTGACACAATAGCGAACAGACCACGAACATAGGGATGGAGAAGCCCTCCCCAAAATGTGCAGAAATTATGGGTGGGCAGGTGCATTGTTTCAAACTGTCCCAAATGTTGTTTGTCTGTCCAATCCCAATGTGTGCTTGTCTTGCCAAGGATGGCAGCAGAAATCATGTTCTGAAAATGATGAAGAATGAAACACACTTAGAACTGAATGAAACGAACAATGTGGGTGAAAGAAATGAAGCACACTTGGAAAACATGGTTGCTTGAAAGCACCCCAAATGACAAAAAAAACTGGAAAACGTTTAGAGGGCACGTTGACTTGGCAGCTTTGTTTTTTGAAGAATGCAGTAGAGAATGGAAGGTACCTAGTTTTCCAAAATATGTGGAAAGAACTCGAGGATTATCTCATGAGAATTTCTTGACTGCTTAACGTACTTCGCTGAATTCACTGATTTGGCATTGATTGCTCAGGTTTTTCCTTGACCACACCAAAGTTCCTACAGCAGGTTTATTGCCTGAGAAGTGAGAGCATACCTGGGTATTTCAGCAATTTTTCTCCGCAGAATCTGGAAAATTGGCACCATTAGGTATGTATAATTTCATCCATGAGCTATGTGCCAGGTAGGTAGTGGCAATTTGGATTTTGCATTGCTTGTTTTTTTTGTCCGAAAATTTATTCTGAGCAACACAGGAGAAAGACAAGAAATTATCCATAGGTTTAACAACAAAGATGTTTCGTTGAGTTTTTTCAAAGCTTCTCTTAATTTTGATTTTTTTCAAACTATCTTTCAATTTTTGTCACCCAGTAGTTTGATTCACATTTTCAGGGTTTAGCCTCCTGAGGGGCAGAGCAGTTCAACAATAACTGTTTTATTTTTGCATTTGAGGGACATGTTAATTGCATGAAGTCTCGAGTGGTTCCACAACTCATTCCTCCATCGTGAGGCTTCCACTCCAAGTAAAGAGATATGCTCATGTTTTTTGCACTAAATCGGTGATGATGCTTTCAGGCAAGTTGTAAAAGTCATGCATCGCATAGATTGGTTGGCAGGTTCCAAATGTGGCATGCTTTTTTGCTTCGAATCACATTTTCATTGGAAATTACCACTGTTTAATAAAAAAAATTAAAATGCTAAATATCAGAAGCAGTGAAGCAGCCGATAAAACTGCCCGAGTATTGTGAAACATGTGAATGCACTGTGCGGTGCAAAATGAATTCTGTGGAACCTTCCAAACTGACACCACTAAAAGGACAAGGTGCAAAGATGACTGAAAACACATTTCAAGGTTTTTACATGTGACAATAATAATGTGAAAAAACTTTGCTTTCCACTGAAAATATTTGTCTTTGTTTCTTGCAAATCCGATGAAAATTGACCAAGCTATGCTCAAATGAAGACCCGAAGCATGGCACTGTTTTCTTTGATTTTTACGCAAAGTGAAATGTGCTTTTCTCGTAACCATATTTTTTATCTCTTTTTGCACAAAACTTCAGTAATTTTGATCTGATTGAGCTCAAAGTTTTACCTCGACCTCCTGACACCTTGGGCAAATATTTGAACTTTGACCCGTCTTCATAATAACCTGCTTTTTTCAAACCTCGTGTTAAAATTTGTCACGCTTTATTGTGTTTCTGAATTTTACGGCTGTAAAATATCAGAAATCGTTGAGTGATTGTCATGATTATTGATTGTGGGTAGGTACCTTGTCCAATTTTTGAGTCTCTGTGCCATATTTCAGCTTGATATCTCTAATACTTGAAGTTTTTCATATTTCTATGTGTGTTCATTTTGCGGACCGTTTTTACTCACAACTCTGCATATGAATAAGCCAGATATTGATGTGCACCAAGTGCCAAACGAAATCTTTTTTGCACTAACATTATGCCAAAGTCCAAGATTGGAATAAAAAGGAGCCAAAAATAGTTTGAAGGCTGCTACCTTTATAATAAGCCCTTCTGGTTGCTTAGCAGTGCCAGACATCATCCATGCCACGTTTTAACATGGGGAGAAGAAGACTCTTCTGCAGTATGGCAAACAAACGCTCAAAAGGCTGGAATCAGCATCATTCATTGCACAGAAGGTTGGAAGGTGCTGAAACTTCTGCCTTCTCATCATGCCTTCTGCAACGCAAACAACATTTTATTCATTGCACAGTACCACAGATGATGAGACCTCCTGTCTCACAACGTTGTTCACGTCAAAAGTCTTTTCGTCTGGTCAACAGTAAAGTGAAAGGCACAGGTATCTTGTATTTTTTTTTAGAAATCTTGTATTTTATTTTAGAACAATTTTCTGCCAGCTTTATTGTCTGTTTGGGCCTCATTTTCTAACCATGTCAACTGTTCTTGTTAAACACTTTAAACTTTGAATCAATTTCAGTGGACTCTTGACAAATTGACAATAACTCAAAACTTTGACACTTTCCAGGAAGGTTGGAAATGTTTGTGGATGACAGTGGCCCTGTTGACAATGATGATCTCGATTGGCCGTGCAATTTCGGCATAAGTGGTTCCTACACTGCAGAAGATGAACCATGTATCAATTCCAGTGCTACTGCAGCAGTACTGCCATCTCTTGAAGTCAATCATAGTTTAAGAGCAAGGCTGTTCCTTGAGACAGACGAATGCAATTATTGTTCATCTGTTATTGATCACTGCTGGGAGATGAACTACAGAGAAGCTGCGATTTATTTGCAGGTTCCAAATTGATTTTTTGCCTTTCTTTTTTGCCTTTAACATCTCAACCTGTCTGTTCTGGTTTTCTTTATATGCTTGATTTCATTTTTGGTAAACAATGTGCTGTGATTTTTTTCATTTTTTGTTGATAATTTCTATTCATTTAGCCAAAAACGAAAAAAGTATCGCAAAACCCACTCTGGAAAAAGTCTCTAGAATTCAAATTTGCTGTAAAAACCGGTGCTAAAATCACAAAAAACACCAGGGCAAGCCCAAACAAGAGGAAACACCAAAATCACAGAAAAACTGCCATTTTGCAATGCAGTCAGTAGCTGCCAATAATTT
>JASGXE010018864.1:0-10540 GCA_030068105.1 Sinentomon sp. SZTP_YWyxl
TCTCTCAACAACTATGTGCTCCGTTCCACTCCAACTTCATGGTGATATCCCACACAAATCCAACCCCTTCGAAGTTTTATGAGCGCCAGGCAGTTTGGGATGCACCTACACTCCTTATCAAAAGTCTTCAAACATAGGAGTTCATTAATAACTTAGGCGCCATTTGGAATCAATGGCAGCATGCGCCACAAAGCATCATGACACTCGTGTGAGGTGTGAAGTTGCATCAAGCCCTGTTGAAATCAGATGGCCCCTGCAATAACCTGTAATTGCATAACTGTTATTGTCGTATTTTTGATAGGAGGTAACTCCGAAAAATGCTAAAAAATACATATAATTGAAATTGAAATATCAAGTCCTTTAAAATATCACCCATGTTAGAGGACTTTTGATAAGCCTGTATACTTTGCATGCAAGTTATGAATGCCCAACTTCCCCCGAAGAATGGCGAAGGGTCCTTTTTCTGACACCGAAAAAAAAACAGTGCAGTTTTTCTGATATCGGAAAAAAACATCATAAATTTTATGATGACACAATTTAAAATGACTGGAAGAAATGATTGCAGATTTCCATTTAATTAAAAAAAAAAAACTAACATGTTCAGAACAAAAATAGCAAAAAGACGATAGTTGTCAAATTGAAATAGTTACAGTTTCGATACCAATCACTGCACTCCGCTAAATCCTTCTCAGGAATGTGGATAGTTCTCTATTGTGAGGTTTTTGTATCGTTTCATCTGTACAACTAGTCTGATTCCTGTTTCAACAGAGCTGCCCTTGTCCTTGATGGATATGATCTCCAATCGGTTGACGTCAATGAAGTTAGGATTGATTTCGTTTGGTCCGATCACAACATCAACTTCATCACCCTCCTTCACCTGATTGGTTGTAGCGGAAAGAAAGAAAGTTGCCTCAAGAAATAGGGTGGTTCGTTTGTTGTGAGAAGAGAAAAAAAATACTCTAACTCGGGGTGCTCAACCTTTTTTTGTCAAGGGGCCAAAAAACATTCTGCCAAGCCCAATTTTTTTTTCAATTCTGCCAATTTTGACACCCTGGCCCCAATACCAGGCTGTCAAAATTCCTCATATTTTTTGATTTGCATCAGCTGAAGTTGCAACGTTGGTCGGTCACACGTTGCGCCACGTTGGAGGAAGGGGGAAAACCTGGTTCACGAGGACCAGATTAAAAAAACTCTTCGTTGCAGGCCATCAGAGCTGCGGGCCAAATAAAGAGGATGTGGAAGGAGATCTTCAAGGAAAACCTTTTTGCCACATCCTCTCATCTTGTGTCTGCCGCGTGGAGACAGCGCTGGATTATGCTGTCGAAACACCAGAGTCACTATTGCCCGCACAGAGTTTCCCAAATGTCACTTGACTGACAACCCCAGAAAAGTGCATTACAGTTTAAGAGCAACTCTGGAAGCTTGGAGTGGAGTTCGTTTAAATCATTGTGATTGGATGGTTGAAAAATAGGGTGGTTCGTTTGTTGTGAGAAGAGAGAATAAAATTTCTACTTGATTTCAGGACGGAAGCCGAAACACCTTTCCGAGTACAGGGGTATCAAAATGTAGTTTTACTAAAATTCTGTGCCAAAGCATGCCGAATTGGGTGGCTGCAAGTTTCTTGTGCTTTTCTACTGAGTATTTGTGACTTCTAAAAATGACAACTGGATATGAGGGTCAGATTCGGAACAGGTTGAATAAGAAATTTTGAGACGGGAGAGAGAGAGCGGTATTTCACTGCAACTTGAGAGATCGCAAACCTGCTGGAGACAAACAAAATATTGAGAACAACATATGAAAGGGTGGCAAGTTGGGGGATTGTCAACTTAAGATCGATCTTAATCAAGCTGAGTTTGACGACTTCCACTCCACGTGATATGGATTGAATCTGGCTCACGTTCTGAGAAGGGTCTGGTTGAAAACTACTTCAGTGTGAATTTCGCCCGAATGTGACAAAGTCTTCTTGACGTTCATCGACAGGTCCGTCATAAAATGCGACCTCGCTAGAAAATTTAGTTTTTCGCAGCGAACTTGCCACAGAAGTCATTTTCCGCCGGGCCCTTCTCTCCGCCTGAGACCATTGCGGTCCCATATTCAGAGTCAACTGGTCAGATGTTGAGTCACCTGCAGCCACCACATTGTACAACTCAACTTCTGACCAGTTGGTTCTGAAGATGGGACCGTCAGGTGGAGTGGATATCGTCAAACTCACCTTGGGTAAGAGGGATCTCGAGTTAAAGAGAAAAATTCCCACAAGTAAACAAACAACTGACCAATTCACTTTTCTTCATCAGCTTTTGACCGTTTATTCGAATCAGGCTGTCAAAGAATAACTTCTCCACTTTACTGAAAAAAAAAGAATGAAAAAGAAATGCAGGAGGCAAGAAAATCATGTGTATGAGTACACTGTTAGAAAAATTAGAGAGAACAACAAAAATGATGATGAGAATGTCTGGGGAATTTAGCTTCGAGCTGGGGAAAGGTCCGAGGAATTTTCACTCTGAGCAAAAAGAAAGGTGCGGGTAATTTTCACTCCTTGTAAAGGAGAAAGGTGCAGGGAATTTTCACTCCGTGAAAAGGAAAAATGTCTGGGTAATTTTCACTCAAGAGCAAACAAGAAAGGTCTGGGGAATTTTTACTCGCAAGTAAAGTAGAAAGGTCCGGGCAATTGTCCGTTCTTCCAAAGGATCAATACTTAATCCTGGTTTGAACAGATCCAAGACCAAACCATCACAGTTTTAGCATTGCTTGACCTGACCAGGATCAAATTTTGAACGTTGCCCTAAAAATCGGTCATAAAAGCGTTAAAGTCAGTGAGCGAGTGCTGTTTTGGTAAACCATTTGAGTCTCACTGCTCAAGGTGAGCTTCCTCTCTTTAGAAGGGAAATGCTGCCTCCCTTCGAAACCACAAAAGCTGCAGGGTACAAATTTTCCGCACCCTTTGGGGACTCTTTAGAGATCACACGTGAAAATGTTTCCACACATTTGAACACCTTGACAACACATGTCAAACAAGTCATCGCAGCAATGTCAATAACTCATAAATGGCTCAACTCTGGGTCACATTTATGTGTGGGTTTTTCAGATCAGGGGCAAATGCACTCACAAACTGTAATCCACAAAGTGATAATGATAGACCAAGACAAATAAATTCTGAGTAAAATGACGCAATTTTCATGTGGACAGCACTTTCCATTGAAGCGTTATTGCCATTTGAATGCGGAAGTGAGTTGCAGAATTGAAATTGAGGAAAAACGTGTTTCAAGGTGTCTGCAGCCGGACAAAGAGCATTTTCCCTGACTTTTCCAGATGGAAACTAAAAAATCCAGATTTTGGCTCTCATTGCCCCACCTCACAGCACAATAAACAGCCAGAACAAATGTTTGAAAAAAAACCTGGAAAAACAAGGCCTACAACAGAACTTGGCTTTGTTAAAAATGCCCGAAGTGTGACCTAACCTTGCATAACAATAGAAAGAAGAAAAGAAGATGAAGAAATCCAGTCAAGCCCTGTTCTAAAGAACCTAAGAGAGTTTACTTGCTAGAGAAAGAGAAATTTCCAAAACAAATTCCCAGTCTTTGCAGAGAACTTTCACAAATTCCCTGACTTTTCCAGAATGGCAAAATTCCCTGACAATTCCTGCCTTTCCAAGTCTGCAGGCACCCTGTTTTTAAAGATTGATCGTAGAAAATGTTGAAATACATGATCTTTATTCTCGTTTTTTTTTTCAAATACGAAGAGGAATAGAGATGGGGGAAAACAAATCGCACCATCTGAAAGAGTACATTTTACACCTTCGTAAACTTTGAAACTCCAAAAATTAAGTTTTTTGCCTACCTCAAAGGGGGGATGGGGAAAGTCCCTTTATGGCGATGACAAAATCAGCAACTATCCGATTTAGACAATCCGTGCACAGTGTGACGGGCTGACCTCCAAGAATTGATCAGGGTTGCCTGACATTCGATCAGATCGTAACAGTTGAAACCGCATAATCAGCAAAACATCAAGCGAGAAAAGAAATCAGTCGCCATGACAAACAAAAGTACTGAGTTGACCCAAAAGTATGTTACATTTGCCAAAAGTATGTCACACACAGTCATCCATCAGCCATCATACCTCTTAGAAATGCCCAATCCAGCTTTGATAATGCCATCCACCCTAGTGTTGTTCACTGTGGGCTTCATCAGTTTGTAATCCTTCCCCATCCCCTCCTCAGCCCCTTCCTCCAAACCACTTTCATCATCATTCTCTTCTTCTTCATCATCATCTAAATCGTCGTCCTGCTGTAATTGTGGGATTGGAAAGGAAATGACAGCCAATAGCACCTGACGAAATTATCATGCCCAACAATTCGCCACAGACGGGGTGGAAACATGCAGAAACGGAACGAAAATCACCAGAAGCCACAGACACCCTGTAGCACTTCGGGTGTCTGTGGCTTGTCCTAAATTAGCATGGAAATACACACATTGTGCAAAAAAGTGACAAAGTAAAATTGTGGACGGGATTGCTCAATGCAAGTTTTTTGGCCATAAATTCATGCCAAATTTTTTTTTATAAAAGCAAGAAGTTGTTATCGCATTGGCCCGATATCTTTTCACACAAGAGAGATATCCGAAATCTGATTTTGTCAATATTTTCGGATGAAAATGGTTCAGGTCAAATTTTTGCCTCATAGCCCTACAAAATGGCCGAGAAACATAAATCGAAGTAAATGCACCCAAGTCGGAAATTACTGCACGAGATAATTGTTTTAAAAGAATGAACTGTCGTCTGCTTAGTCATGGGAGGAGACCGTTTTATTGGCCGAACACACTGCTAAGGATAAAAAAAATGTCGAGACCAAAATTGTAGAGCAAGGTCCGTTCTCTAAAATGGAAGTACTTTTCTCGAAAGTGATTTTTTTAAACCAAAATTGAGAAATTCTACCTTCAGCTCCCTTTAACAAGTACACTTCGTTACAATAACACAACACTCTTGTGAAAATAACTTCAGCACTGACTGACCTCCGACCTTGTTATTGAACGCGACTTCCGGTTTCGTTTATCAAATAACTGTACGCTGGTTGAAATCAGCCTCGACTGATGTGTCTTGAGGAAGCTGAGCTTGTGGCCACATAGAACCGGGATGTCGATCGTCAGGAAGCCAATTGTATCACACCATCTCATGTTGAAATCCATCCTTTTGAACGTCGTTGAAGATGGGTGTTGAAGGGTAGGGTTCGAATGATAAGAAATGTGTTGAGAAGTGAATGTGCAAGTGTGTTGGCAACTGCAGCAGGTGTTGTTTGGAGAGGAATGACCAGGTGATATGGACAAACTGATGCCGATGGGTCTTGATGGCAGTGCAGTAACACAACTGAGAATCCGTTTGGGAATTAAGTGAGGGAAAAGGAAGAACGAGGAACCTGTAAAACACGCCATGCCGGGAAGGATCTGGCCCAGAGGAAAACATCAAGACAAAAGTTTAACGCAGCACACCATTCTCTAGAAAATTAACAGGGGAGGGGAGACAAACCCCACAACCCCAAATGGGGGGAGGTCAACACCCATATCAACGCAGGAATTGAATTGTTTTTTTTTTTACTTTTGATTGAAACATTTTTCAACTGGTAGGGTCGGGCCAGTCCGCCTTTCCCTTCACCTCAGTCTCACGAATTGAAACATCACGTCACATGATGTTATTGTCAACCAGACCAAACATCAGCAACTTTTGACTTACCAACATCACGTTTTCACAATTGACAATTTAGCAAAATAATTTTCTTTTTCTGGAATGAAAAAAAAAGGTCAAGTGAGAGAATAACACACCGATGATAAAAATGGATCAAACTTTTATCATTAGTGAGATTGCTTCGGCAGTGACGCCAACTTCGGGTTGTAACAGGCAAATTTTGAAATTTCATTCAAATTGTGAAATTGGCAGAAAATGAGTTTGCCGCACTGGAAAAGTGTTTTGTAAACAAATTGTTTGATCTCACTTTGACGAAGGTATTTCAATTTTGCTCAATCAATAAGGCAAATGAATGTTGTTTCACAACAGTGGACTAAACTTTGACAAAAAAGCCCTTTTGAACCTGTCCACAAATTCAGAGTTTGGCCATGGCAGACATTTCTCTTGACTGCCATCTGGTGGACGAAGAAAAACCCAAAATTATTCAAATTTTTGATCTGGAACCAGTCTGCAACTGGAACGAAAGGTTGCATCATTGACACAAAATATGTTTTACAAAAAATCCTGAGTATCCGGTGGTGTCCCACTTAAACTTTTCTGAACATGTCAATTGGACTTCAAAGAAAACGAGCCATGCCACCAGAACCTGCCGTGGATGGAATCAGCCAGTGCAGAGCACAGAAATTGTTTATTGATGCTGCAATTTAGAAAGTCCAACATGGCTGAGAAGCCAATGACCTTTCCGTGGAGAGGAAAGGGGAATGGTGGGAGGTCATTGAAGAAAATATAAAAACTTACCCAACTCACTCACTGACTGAAAAAATTATTAGGCATTTCCAGACCCCTTGAAGATTTGAAAAATTGGACCTTTTTCCATAGCTAAGAGGAAAATCTGAAAACTGCTCTTTCCGTCAAAGGGGTGATTTTGGGGGTTTGAAAATTTTTCAAGTGGAAGCTCAAAAGGTCATTGGAGAATGTTGCTACATCGCGCAACGCTTTTGAACAATCAAGCAAATCTACAACCCAGATTGTAAAGTTCCGACATTTCTCGATTGTCCAAATTGCACTTGACAAATTAAAAATGACAATGAAAAGGTATGGTGTATTGCTGCCGATGTTGTCAAGAATATCTTTGAAAAAATATCGGAATGAAGGTAGATCCGCATGGCACCTGTGGTTCCAGTTTCAAGTTTGAACAATTTTAACCATTCGGGTCACCTGCAGTTGCATTTGAAAGAATCCATGTTCTCTTGATGACAGCCAAAATAAAAGCCTTCTATGGCGAAACGATGCATTTGGGGGAATAACTTCATTTCAACATTTGTGTTCAGAATTACGAGATGAATATGTGGGCGAAGCCATGTCCACTATTTCTGAAACACTAAGTTAAAACAGTAAGTTAACACTGTAAACCAAGTATCGGTAAAGCAGGAATACGACTCACAAAGCTTTTGTGTCATGTTTTTGTGTTGGAGGCTCTCAGCCCCATCAGCTTGATTTTTACTGAACTTCAGTGCCAATTTCGGTGACACATCGGTCAACTTTCTCAAGCTTCTGAGATCCTTTTTTAGGAGGCTACCGAGAGAAGACTACTTTTTGTCCCTCTCAAAATGGATGATTTCATCGAGGGACAGCAGATAAGCAGGTGCTGATATTTTCTGTACAGAAAACGGATGCAAGGTCAAATTCCCGCCTGCTTACATTGCGAGAGAAGCCAAGTACATAAGTTTCATTTGTGCTTAATGAATTTTCTTTCTTTATACACTGAGACAGGCGGCGGAAATTATAGCGTCTGAT
Organism: Sinentomon sp. SZTP_YWyxl; assembly: GCA_030068105.1. Taxonomy (NCBI): domain Eukaryota; kingdom Metazoa; phylum Arthropoda; class Protura; order Sinentomata; family Sinentomidae; genus Sinentomon; species Sinentomon sp. SZTP_YWyxl. Next base: position 7,471 of record JASGXE010018864.1, read on the forward strand.
TGTAACAAAGCTTTCTGGATGGGTCAGATTTTGACATCGCTTTTTTAAGAGGATGCTTTAATTCATGGAGTGTTTGAAAAAATATGAACAGGCACAATTTTCACATATGTTGTGAAAGGTGATTCTGTTTTTTTTTCAAAAGTTTTCACCTCTGAAAACTTTTGACATTCCATGTGGTGGAATGTCAATGGAATGTGGTGGAATGTCAATTCGAATGTGGTGGATGTTTTTTTGAATTCGAATGTGTCAATTCGAATGTCAATTCGAATGGAATGTGGTAGAATGTCAAATTCCATGTGGTGGAATGTCATTCTACTCATTCGATTAAATTCGACATTCCAATGGAATGTCGAATTTAAACGATGAAAAATGCAAAATCCGAATGCAAAATTCAAATCAAAATGAATGAATAGAATGCAAAACAAACTTCAATGTTTCAAATTTCCAGTAAATCAAGGCGTCTTTTGCGACATCCTCCTCCATCCCACCGGTTTGATTTCACTTTTCAGAAGGTGGGCCGGTAGGAGTACATTGGTGACGGAATTTCCTTTCACATGCATGTAATATTGCAATCATTGAGAATTTAGCAAAAACTCTATGCTGGAGAAATTGAAGATTCTCTTCCGAGGTGAGAATCTGACACATCTAGGAAGCTTTTTTGCTATCTGGCACTGTAATGTCTACTGTCCTCATAAGATGAGAAAGAAAAAATTCGGAGGCGACAGTTCCGGAACTAAAGCCCCACTCACGATAACTCTGCTCTTGACGCAATGAAATGTTGTCAACCAGACCAAAGACCAGCAATTGGTCCCGATCATAAACTCTATTGATTCTTCCAATCCACAAACCTTTCGTTCGTTGCCCCCGATGCCCTTGCGCCCCAGGGATGGTCCTGCCTGTCAGGTGATCACACCACTGACGCATAGACACTACTCACTGGGTTAGCATAGTTTTCCAACGGATACTTCTTTGAGTAAATGCATGCCTGGTCTCCGTGGCTCTCTCCTGAGCCGGGGAGAAAGATATGCTGCATTTTGCATCCACCGTGGAGCCTACAATACCGGAAATAGTCACTTGGTCTTGCATTTCATAAACGTTAGATGCTGATCATTGTGGTCGGCATAAATTAAATGGGCAGTGAAAAGAATTCGCACAGGTGGAAGCCTGAAGAGGGCGACACAGTGAAAAAAAAAGAGCGAAGAAGGTTTAAGTTCAAAGGAGATCCGTGGCATCTCTGAGTCAAAAGCTGCTGACAGAGTGATGGTTGACAAACTTTTTTTTGCTCAGTGTGAATTATTTTCTGGGTAAGAAATTAAGGAAGTCATTTTCGCATAGAATACCAACACGGAAGGGAAGGAAAATGTTATGAATTTGAAAAAAAAGAAATGACGAATTTGATGGAAAAAAATAAAACTTGGAAAAAAAGCATAGAAAAAATAAAGAAACAAAGAAAAAACTAATTTGGAAATGATTTTGTTTTATGGCAAAAATATGTGGCATGGTTGATCAAATTTCCAGAAATCACAACTTCGTTTCTGGTCTGTCTGTCCCCCTCACACTTCACCAGTTGCCACATGAGAGGGAGCCCGATGGTGGTGGCAAGACGAACCCGCAATTCCTGGGACCGGAACAACCACGGTTTCGTTTGGACTGCAAAGCCAAGCGCAAACATTTTTGCAAAGCTCTCAGCTCATGCCATCAGGCATAAATTGGCAAGAATATTTCACTGCTTGGTCTTGCTTGGAATCAACTGCAAGCAAAATGGAACCAAGCACAAAAAGAGTGACCAAAATTTTGTGCAAAACGGCAGGTCAAAATCAGAGGATAAAATACACATTGTAACACGTGAAAATCTCCTGTAAACTACAAAATCCCTTCGTCCCTCATCGTTCGATCATATTCAACACCAAAAATGACGTCATCTTCACATTTAATAAAATTAAAAGCCGAAAAAGTTTGCAACAAACTTTCACTTTGTTATTCCGAAACCAGGTTTATCTAAATAATAATTCTGGTAGTAATCAAAGAATAGTTTCACATCTTTCAAAAAAACAGAATAACATTCAACATGGTTAGATGATATTGTCATCCTCGATGTAAGTAACACAGATGGCATAAAGAAGGGTACAGAGTAAAGGTTCGCGTGAGAATCTCAATTTTCAAAATAGGCCAATTGTGTGGGAGTCGTCCCCCCAAAAGCTGAAGATATTTTTAAAATTGGGGTTATTTTTGGGTAAAATATTCATGGTCTGGAGACCAATTTTCCCACCAGAGCGAGCCAAAAGCACATGTCAGGGGCAAGCGAGCGGATGCGGGACATTTCTCGTCGGGGGTAGTCACCCTTGCGCCCTGAAATGATCCACCTGATATTCAGGGTGTGGTGAACTAGGGGTTGGTCTCCAAAAAAAACAACCTCCTCCCATACCGCAACAATTATTTTAGTCGCATGCGAGTGGCTTACGAAAACTCCCAGAATTGTTTAATTCAATGACCCCATGCGCATCAATCTTGCACTAGCGGACGGAAAGAATTTCCACAGAGCAAATTCCAAGTCAGGGAAAAGAGGATGGGATCAATTGAGTAAAAAAAAAAGAAATGAGAGTTGTGAATGACGAATGATAGTTCCACAAATGACAAAACTTCCTTCATGATCACGTTAATGTCACTTCATTTCCAAAATCAAGGCACAAAACAGTCACGCTCAGAAAAAGGTAGACGAAGCCTTGGCGCTGGAATACCTGGTTGAGTACTCTCGAGTCCATCGCTGCAAACCAGAGCATTTTTGTGTTTAAACCGCACAAGCGATACCGTGCGGGAGCAAAATTCAAATCACATATGCGAACAGGACGGAGAAGGCATAACTTTGTGCAACAGAGGGATTCGGTCGCGTCCAATCCAACACCGAGCAGGTGCAAACAGCTAATCTGTTTGTTCCCGCAGAACTCTAGTCTCACTTGACGATGAACCGGACAAAAAGGTGGTGACTTGCTGTCGGAATACTCAACCATGTATTCGAAAGCCAAGGGTGAAATCACATTAATTGGCAATTATAATCGAGATCTATTGTCTT
>JASGXE010018865.1:0-14105 GCA_030068105.1 Sinentomon sp. SZTP_YWyxl
TGGGGTGGAATATCCGTTATCTAAAACTATCAAATATATTTCCAGTTTCTGAGAGTCTCAAAACTTTTGGAGTGACCTTCGTAGCCAGGTCCTCCTGCAAGATTTCACACCTACCCTGATGAGGCACTTCAGAATAGATGATACAGTCGTCAGCGAAAAGCCGGATGGATGAGCGTACACATTGGGCAAGTTCGTCAATGTAGATAATAAACAGAAGGGGCCCCAAAATGCTGCCCTGAGGTACGCCCTTGGTAATTGGAAGGGCTGCAGATAAGTTCCCATCAACACGGACTGTCTGTGACCTGCCAGACAAGTATCCAGTTATCCATCTAATCGTAATGAGGTCAAGCCCCAGGAGTTCCAGTTTCCTAATCAGCAACTCGTGGCTAATCACATCAAACGCTTTGGCAAAGTCAATCGAAATTGCATCGATCTGCGAGCCACGGTCGCAGTCGGAATTTGTCGAGTCCGAATCCCGAAGTTTCGAATTGAACGAATTCATATTTCGAATTCAAAGAATTCGCTTCCCTTGTGCACTGCTTCCCTTCTACGCTGCTTTCGTCGGGAAGGAAATTTTTTCTGGTCTTCAGGGGGGGGTTCCACATAGGCCCCAACACATCTGTCCGATCAATGCCAAAATCTGCCGACGGGGATTTCGATGGATTATTCGTGATTTGCAAGGATGGCCTCGTTTTTAGAAGATATTCCCATCACAGAAAGTTGCAAGTACTTGTTATTCATGTTCCCGCCGCTCACAACCATTCTTCCGGATCGGGGGTCGGACAGGACGGACTGAGGCAGAAATGGACTGCGGTAGAAGTTGACAAATGCAGAGTTTTGGCGTGGATGTTGCACCTCTCCAAACCCAACCCGGAGAAATGGAAAAGATCTGCCTCAAAAATGGAAAAATGCGCCTCAGTCCAATTCTGCCTCAGTCCGTTCCACCCCTGTCACCGGATTGCGTTTAACAATCACAAATCCTTGCTTCGTTTTCAGTGTTTTCACAAATTTATTTGGAACCCGTTGGCCCCGTTACAAAGTTTTCTCCGCTTTACAAATACGGCTCCTGATGTTCCTGGGTTCAAATTGATGAAGGTTCGGCAGCTGTTGCAAATTCATTAGTGGGTACTGGAGCAGTTGCTCTCCATTGCGTGAGAAAGCCTGGTGTCACAAGTTGCATTTTTGTTGGAACATCAGCAATCAGAAACACCAATGATGATGATGAAATAGTTGCAAAATGTCGTCGCTGAACGACGACACATCGTCTGAAGAAATTGTTGAAGCAAATAATGTTGTTCGGCATTTCACAAGGGCCACGGACGGGAGTTGGGAATGGAAAACAAACAGGTCGATGTTCAATCGAGGTCAATGTTCGATCGAGGAGGTGTTGTCCAACAACAATGATGATGTCAGATGTGTTTTGAAGTTGGATTTGCGCCTGATGACAAAAAAAAAAAGAAATTTGAAGTCAAGGAAGACGCTGGTGGAACAACACCGGGATTGTTGGAAAATTTGGAAAATACATTCGGTTGTTTGTTGCATTGGGATGGATTGGGTCCCCGGACCATCGATCACGCAGAAAACAGATGCACAACAGAAGCAAAAAAGCGTGGTCCTGCAGCGGCTGAGACTTGCCACTCTGTTTGTTGTGCCGAAGTTTGACAAGGCCACTGTTGTTCCCGATTGAGAAGTGTACCTTTTCTTGAACAACAGGATCAATTATGCATTGAGCAACGAAAAGAAAGAGACTGCCTTTTCGTGAATGGGTTACCCGATAGAGAAGTGTCATACCACAGAGAATTTTCTTGAAAGGGATCAATGCTGATTGAGCAGCGAAAAGAAAGACAGGCAGTGACTTTTCGTGAATGGGTGATGTGAATTGTAATTGAGAAGTGATGAGGCCACTTTTCGAGAAATTTTTCGATGCGGAAGATTCCCAGGTACCGATTTGAGTCCTCACCCTCATTCCGGGAAAAATGCTCTGAACAAGATTAAACCCCAAGGAGGAAACAATACTGAATGGCACTGTTTTGCAAATTCGCTTCACAGCGTTTCCACTGTCCTCGTTTCCGAGTAACAATTTTCTGTCAAAACGAAAAAAAAACATTACCCAGCATTTTACCGGAAAATCTCGATGAAATTGGATTTGAATTTGAAAGCAGCTTCTATGTGCGCCCCGATTCATTCAGTTTCGTGTTGAACAGGATTTGAGAGCCTTTGCGAGCAGGTGGGAGCCAAGCCAACTTGATCGACGTGTCAATCGAATGCCACAAAATTGGCGTCAAACGCTTTTTTGGTATCTCTTTCCGCATTCCACAACCACAGCCACCATCCGACCCAACCCTTCTCCCTGAATGCATGACAATCCCAACCTTTTCTCGCCTGACGGTTGTCTTGCCAGCAGGCGCAGGTGGTTTGTTTCAAAAACGATTTTCGTCGATTGGCGGACACATCACATGATTGTGAATTTCATTCAAAAAATTTCACCAGACATGCCTTGATGGTTTTCGACAACTTGTTCTCTCTGTCTGCCAGTCGCGATGGGTTCCATGGACCCTCACCCCATCCCAAACCTGTGCAAAACAGAAGTCGTGAACCACCAACCACCCACGCCGCTCCCCGGACCCCACCCCACCCATCAAGACCATTCAGCACAGCTTTTGGTATCGACGGCCCCAGTTTAATTATTTTATCAAATCGTCTTTTGCAAAATAAACTCCGCTAACCGAAGCGAAATCGCTGTTCAGTTTGAGGCATTTGCAAATAGGTCACTGAAAATATTTTGCACATAACCCACCGACAATCGTCCCAGCGGGTGTGTTGTGGTGGAGGCGGCAAACGCCAGACGCCAGCCGGCGGCCAGACAAAAGCCACATGGAATGGCGCACCATCATGAATGTCTGCAGCGTGTTTTGATCCCCCCTGCCCCTCACTCCGCAATGAACACCTGATTTTTTCGTGATCTACAGAAAGAAGAGGGGCACAGCGCAGGCAAATTTCATCTCCATTGAAACACCAAAACATTCCCGACTTTCACCAGACAAATTCCGACGGCAGTCAAAACAAAACAAGTGAACGGTGGAGGGGTGGGGGTGGCGGGTGTGGAACGGTGAATAAGCACGTGTTCTCGACACTGATTGGATAAAAATGTGGTGTTTTGGACAAAAGTGAGGTGCAAGCAATGGTTTTCTTGAGCAATTAGCAGCCGTTTGGTGTAACCAACTTCCAGGACGCGATTTTCGTTTCGTCCTTCCTTTTTTCTTGATGAATCCTGTCAAACCTGACCAACGCCAATCCTCACTGCCAACTGCATGTTGTCACCAGGGTGATGTCTGCCTGTACTATTGTCCACCTGCCGCTTGTTATCCGCCAAAAAGACCCGGAAAACATCCCCAAAGTTTCATCCACAGTAGCTGCGGATTGCAAAGTTCAACCAGATCAAGAACCAGATGTCATTTGGTGCCAATCACAGGGTTTGCACAACCTTTTGGGCTTCAATTTCCCTGACCTGTGCTGATCTATTTCTCTGCCTCCAAAATAGTGTCGCCATGTGGTATGGTTTCGGCGTGAAATGATATTTCACGGCGAAACCATGGCGACACAAAAGCCGCCGCAGGGCTCACGGGGTCTGGGTCAGAGCCCCAGCGAGGTTCCAATGGGTGGGTCCTCTGCTGGCAAAGGATCTGGGGAACGGAGTCCTCAGAAGCTGAGGAAATTTTGAGATTTGAGTCCTCATTTTGGCCTCAAATTTCGTTTCTCGATCATTTCAAGGCCACTGGGTTCCTGATGTTCACTGATTTTCCCTGACTTTCAGCAGATTTTGAGCATTTCCTGGACTTTTGATGCGATTCTCTGAATTTCCCTGACCTGACCGCGGGGGAACGCTGCAAAATCACCAATGGTCATTTTGGTTGCAATTCCAAATATCTGTCAACACGTGGAGAATAGGAAATGGTAAGCTGTTGGCAACAACACAGAGACGGGCGAGCAGAAATTTGACAAGCAATGAGCGATGAGGGTAGACAGGTCCATGGAACCCACACGAAGAACGGTGGAAATCCACATGAAGACCGTGGAACTCCACATGAAGACATGTTGATGGAACTGTTGAGCTGTTGCAATCGTGAAGTTACACGACGGATTGTGTTCCCAAAATGCAAAACCAGCCACAGCCACTGGAAGTGACATATCGTATTTCCTGCCACGAATGCCATCATTCCAATTGCCATGTGCGGTAGTAATCCCACCTTTCCAACGTTTTGTTGCAATCTGTAATATTTTGGGGTCATCCCCAGAATTCTCTTTCAAAGACATGTTTCGTGCCACGAATGCATGTGGTATTTACATTTGAGCTCATGAAACATTTTCACCAAATAATCAAACACCCTAAAATTTTCCTTCCAAGACATCATTTCTGTCACTGGGTTTCCCGATTGAGAAGTGTACCCTTTCGTTTGAACAGGATCAATGCATTGGGCATCGAAAAGAAAGAGACAGTGCCTTTTCGTGAATGGGTTTCCCGATTGAGAAGTGTAACTTTTCTTTTGAACAGGATCAATGCATTGAGCAGCGAAAAGAATGAGACAGTGCCTTTTCGTGAATGGGTTTCCGGATTGAGAAGTGTATCTTTTCTTTTGAACAGCAGGATCAATGCATTGAGCAGCGAAAAGAATGAGACAGTGCCTTTTCGTGAATGGGTTTCCCGATTGAGAAGTGTATCTTTTCTTTTGAACAGCAGGATCAATGCATTGAGCAGCGAAAGAAAGAGACAGTGCCTTTTCGTGAATGGGTTTCCCGATTGAGAAGTGCAGAAAAGAAAGAGGCAGTGGCTTTTCGTGAATGGGTTTCCCGATTGAGACGTGTACCTTTTCTTGAACAGGATCAATGCATTGGGCAGCGAAAAGAAAGAGACAGTGCCTTTTCGTGAATGGGTTTCCCGATCGAGAAGTGTTCCTTTTCTTTTGAACAGGATCAATGCATTGAGCAGCGAAAAGAAAGAGACAGTGCCTTTTCGTGAATGGGTTTCCCGATTGAGAAGTGTATCTTTTCTTTTGAACAGCAGGATCAATGCATTGAGCAGCGAAAAGAAAGAGACGTGAATGGGTTTCCCGATTGAGAAGTGTACCCTTTCGTTTGAACAGGATCAATGCATTGGGCAGCGAAAAGAAAGAGACAGTGCCTTTTCGTGAATGGGTTACCCGAAGAGAAGTGTCACACCACAGAGAATTTTCTTGAAAGGGATCAATGCAGATTGAGCAGCGAAAAGAAAGACTGGCAGTTACTTTTCGTGAATGGGTGAAGTGAAAAGTGATCGAGAAGTGACAAGGTCACTTTTCGAGAAACCTTTCTGTGCGGAAGATTTCCAGGTGCCGATTTGAGTCCTCACCCCAATTCTGTATAAAGAATACCTACTCTGAACAAGATTTAGCCCCTGAGGAAACAATAAATGAATGGCACTGTTTTGCAAAAATCTGTTTTGTTATACAGTCATGCGATGGTTGAGCCTAAAATTTCCTTCAACATGTTTCGCTTCACAGCGTTTGCACCGTCCTCGTTTCCGAGAAACAATTTTCTGACACAACGAAAAAAACACAACCCTGCATTTTTCGGGAAAAGCCCGATTGAAATTGGATTTGAATTACAAAGCAGTTTGACCTCATGTGCGCCCGCGATTCATCCGCAAGAACAGGATTTGAGAGCCTTTGCGAGCAGGTGGGAGCCAAGCCAACTTGATCGACGTGTCAATCGAATGTCACGAAATTGGCGTCAAACGCTTTTTTGGCATCTCTTTCCGCATTCCGCAGCCACAGCCACAGCCACCATCCGACGATGACCCAACCCTTCTCTCTGAATGCGTGACAATCCCAACCTTTTCTCGCCTGACGGTTTTCTCGCCAGCAGGCGCAGGTGGTTTGTTTCAAAACCGATTTTCGGCGATTGGCGGACACATCACATGATTGTGAATTTCATTCAAAAAATTTCACCAGACATGCCTTGATGGTTTTCGACAACTTGTTCTCTCTGTGTGCCAGTCGCGATGGGTTCCATGGTCCCTCACCCCATCCCAAACCTGTGCAAAACAGAAGTCGTGAACCACCAACCACCCACGCCGCTCCCCACCCCACCCATCAAGACCATTCAGCACAGCTTTTGGTATCGACGGCCCCAGTTTAATTATTTTATCAAATCGTCTTTTGCAAAATAAACTCCGCTAACCGAAGCGAAATCGCTGTTCAGTTTGAGGCATTTGCAAATAGGTCACTGAAAATATTTTGCACATAACCCACCGACAATCGTCCCAGCGGGTGTGTTTGGTGGAGGCGGCAAACGCCAGACGCCAGCCGGCGGCCAGACAAAAGCCACATGGAATGGCGCACCATCATGAATGTCTGCAGCGTGTTTTGATCCCCCCTGCCCCTCACTCCGCAATGAACACCTGATTTTTTCGTGATCTACAGAAAGAAGAGGGGCACAGCGCAGGCAAATTTCATCTCCATTGAAACACCAAAACATTCCCGACTTTCACCAGACAAATTCCGACGGCAGTCAAAACAAAACAAGTGAACGGTGGAGGGGTGGGGGTGGCGGGTGTGGAACGGTGAATAAGCACGTGTTCTCGACACTGATTGGATAAAAATGTGGTGTTTTGGACAAAAGTGAGGTGCAAGCAATGGTTTTCTTGAGCAATTAGCAGCCGTTTGGTGTAACCAACTTCCAGGACGCGATTTTCGTTTCGTCCTTCCTTTTTTCTTGATGAATCCTGCCAAACCTGACCAACGTCAATCCTCACTGCCAACTGCATGTTGTCACCAGGGTGATGTCTGCCTGTACTATTGTCCACCTGCCGCTTGTTATCCGCCAAAAAGACCCGGAAAACATCCCCAAAGTTCGCGCATCCACAGTAGCTGCGGATTGCAAAGTTCAACCAGATCAAGAACCAGATGTCATTTGGTGCCAATCACAGGGTTTGCACAACCTTTTGGGCTTCAATTTCCCTGACCTGTGCTGATCTATTTCTCTGCCTCCAAAATAGTGTCGCCATATGGTATGGTTTCGGCGTGAAATGATATTTCACGGCGAAACCATGGCGACACAAAAGCCGCCGCAGGGCTCACGGGGTCTGGGTCAGAGCCCCAGCGAGGTTCCAATGGGTGGGTCCTCTGGTGGCAAAGGATCTGGGGAACGGAGTCCTCAGAAGCTGAGGAAATTTTGAGATTTGAGTCCTCATTTTGGCCTCAAATTTCGTTTCTCGATCATTTCAAGGCACACTGGGTTCCTGATGTTCACTGATTTTCCCTGACTTTCAGCAGATTTTGAGCATTTCCTGGACTTTTGATGCGATTCTCTTAATTTCCCTGACCTGACCGCGGGGGAACGCTACAAAATCACCAATGGTCATTTTTGGTTGCAATTCCAAATATCTGTCAACACGTGGAGAAGAGGAAATGGTAAGCTGTTGGCAACAACACAGAGACGGGCGAGCAGAAATTTGACAAGCAATGAACGATGAGGGTAGACAGGTCCATGGAACCCACACGAAGAACGGTGGAAATCCACATGAAGACCGTGGAACTCCACATGAAGACATGTTGATGGAACTGTTGAGCTGTTGCAATCGTGAAGTGACACGACGGATTGTGTTCCCAAAATGCAAAACCAGCCACAGCCACTGGAAGTGACATATCGTATTTCCTGCCACGAATGCCATCATTCCAATTGCCATGTGCGGTAGTAATCCCACCTTTCCAACGTTTTGTTGCAATCTGTAATATTTTGGGGTCATCCCCAAAATTCTCTTTCAAAGACATGTTTCGTGCCACGAATGCATGTGTATTTACATTTGAGCTCATGAAACATTTTCACCAAATGATCAAACACCCTAAAATTTTCCTTCCAAGACATCATTTCTGTCACGAATGCCTGCGTCAGTTTGAATTCACGAAATACCTTCACCAATGATCCAATACATCCCAAAAATTCTCATCCCTGGACATGTTTCCTGCCACAAATGTCTGTGTCCATTTGAGCGCATGGAACATTTCAATCAAATGATCCAACACATCACTACAATTCTCTTTCCAGCACGTCTTTCCACTTGAACTCATGAAACACCTCATCCCTATTATCCAGTTGACTCTCTAAAATTTTCTTTCCAAACATCTTTCCTCCTTGGATTTTTAGTGGTTCTTTGATTTGCGGAAAACAAAACATGCATGGAACGTGATTGATCATCAAGAGCAGTTTTCACGTCTGAGAGACGAAAACGACCAATTGTGCATTACAGCTTCACGTGGATGGGGATGACCTTCCGAGGACAACTTAGCCAATACAAAAACAGCTCACAGCATTCAGAGATCTGTTTTTCTTTCTCTGTTTAAGTATGGATGTACTCTCTCTTTAAGACCCGACACGTGTCAAGCACCTCTCCAGAATTCCCAGCCTCATTAAAATTATGAATGCAACGAAAGAATCTGTATTTCAGCTTAAGATACCCAGGTGATTGTGGTCGGTTCCCAAGGCAACCGCACAATTAGTCGTTGTTTGTATGGCACATGCAGGGAATTTTGATAGGCGTTCAGATGTATCAACAGTCAACACGTGTTGCGTCGAAGTGCGCAGTGGCAAGCAGAGATCACTTGCTGGAGAAAGAGACATTTCCAAAAATTCCCTGACTTAGCAGAGAACTTTCACAAATTCCCTGACTTCCAGAATGGCAAAATTCCAAGACAATTCCAGGGTTTCCACATTTTCCAGGTCCGCAGATGCCCTTTGGAATGTTTCCGAGTGCCAGCTTCATGCAATGCATCTCCAAAATACTCGAATAATCCAGCAGACAAGCCTTGTATACCCACGTCACGGTTGGCGAATCAAAGACCACGTGGCGGCCGCGACAAAATTGGGGGTCATCGCTTGTCAAAAAAGACCCTATGGCTCCCTCTGTTACCGGCTGCAGCAATTCACAGGCCAAAAGTAGCTTTGCACCTGTAAACGAAAAGTGCCTGCCCTCAAACTTTTGACGTCACAACCGGGAAAACCTACGTAATGTTCTCTCAGGTAAACAATACACCTGGCGCTTCAGCACTCCAGAGGACCAACAACTCCGCACGTCATGGGATGGGACTGAAAGGCATTGACGTCAGGCAGATTTGCAAATTGTGCCATATGGATTTGCTGAAAGTCCCAGATGGGGCGGGCAGGCCTCATGCAACATTGGCTTAAAGAGATTAATTATTGCTGTAAACTAACGGGTGTGCCAACAAATGCGACACTGCGCGAATTTTGGTTTCCTTTTGATTTCTGGGAATTTTGCGAGACTTTTTCACGGATTTCAGCAGCTTTTTTTTCAGATGAATGTTTTCTTGATCTGCGTGCTCTTATAATAATAATAATTTTAGGACGTGCAAACGGCACAGGCCTGTGGCACGCGAAAGTATATTCTATCCCAGGAAAAGGTAAGAATTTGCGTTGATGAAATGGAGGGTTTTCTGACGAAAAGTGTCGACACAGTTGATCTGGATTAACTCAGTGGGGAGCTTGTTCCAGTGTCGAATGGTATCTGGAAAGAATGAACCCGCATAAATTTCAGAGCGAGCAAGAAGTTGGAAGAATGTTTGGTCGTGACGATGACGATTAGTTGCCGCCGGCGACGGTTCAACCTCCTGCGGTAGGATAATGCCAACACGCTTGTGCAGGATTTTATAGAACATTGTCAACCTAGAGGCTATTCTCCTTGCCGCTAACTGGGGGAGTTGGAGCTGATCAAGCATCCCGGAGGCGCTGGACAACCTTTCGTAGTTTTGACAGATGAATCGCGCAGCAATCCTTTGAACGCGCTCAATTTCAAGAGTGTGGTTGTTTTGAAACGGGTGCCAGACTGATCCGCCATACTCCAAAACTGGTCTACGAGTAACTAGAGATTTGAAAGCCAGAAGCTTCACTTTTTCGAGGGCAGCCGTGCAAGTTCCTTCTGATGAATCCAACAAGAGAGTGGCCTTTACGTGTGGTATTGTCGATATGTTTAGACCATTTTAAGTCTCGGGTTAATGTGACTGAAAAGTCAGGTGTTCTAACTCTTGACTGAAAAGTCAGGTGTTCTAAACAGGCAAATAGAAGAGGGTCCACACCAGCATATTTTCAAGTTGCCGGTGAAAAAAACGCTGCTAAGTCCATCCCTTCTCAACCAGAGTTCCATTTCGAAGGGCAAATAACAGGTCAATCGATGAATGGCACAATTGTGTGGTGTGATCGTCTGCAAGAGCAACATGTCAAGACTGCGTTGGCACATTTCTCCTGGGTCAGAAAAAGGAAGAGATGCAGACCCTGCGAAATATCGCCTTTCAAATTTCGCTTTTAACTCTCGCCTTTATTTACAGAAAGCGTCCTTGGCAATGGACCGTCCTTCCTACACCAGTTTGCCTGGTTCGAAAGAGACAAATGAAAGGTCTATCAATGAATTGGCATATTGATAGTGATCATCCGCACGCAAGGGCAACGTGGTTCTTTTGTTTGGATTTTAGACCACGTTATCAACACAACTGGTATGAATGGTTATTCAGAATGGCTCCGTGTGTAACCACAATGGGTCGCTTCATCCTGAGACGATCGTAGGTAATTGTCGTGATCAATAGTTAAATCCACCATCAGCACCTCAGAAGTTGTGTTCCAACCTGGAAGGCCGATGCAAATGTCTTCTCAACCTCAGATATTGCTCAAAGTTTTGCCTCAAACACGAGGTGCATTCGGAAAAGTTCCAAGAATTAGTTGGTCCTATAAAAGTGCTGCCAAGTACGAAATCGGCAAAATTTCATGCCATTTCTTCGTTTCGTCCAAAAATTCGTCTGCCGGGGGTTAGCACCAGTTTTTACTTTTGCCCCAAATCGAAAGCCGCGTCAGAATGGACAGATTTTTTTGCATCAGACTTTCTGGATCGTCTGTCCAAAACAGATAGATGGTCACTTTCAACAATGTGCAAAGGGGAACATTTTTGAGCATTGACCATTGGTGCAACTGCAAATCTGTTTTGCAATGCAAAAATCTGTCCATTCTGACGCGGCGAAAGAAGACCTCCTGGAGTAGAGTTGAGAAAAGTTCCTGCAAGGATCTCTGCGGCCGCATCTGTCTTGGTTTCAGTGCCGTTTATGCGAGTGGATCCACGTTCGTTCGGTTGTGATAATCACAAAAGATGCGGCCCAAAGCCAACACCCCCAGGAAAAATCAGGCGGTGGAAATTTGGAATCCTTCTGCCATGTCTTCCCACTCTTTGGGAAATTGCTGCACACATTGGAAATCCTCCCAAGTCAATTCAAGGCACTGCCATGAATGCAAAGAGAGTGACCACTTCTTTTAGCTGTCCAAGAAACTCCATCACAACTCATGGATCGTCCTGTAATGTTCACATTTTCGTTTCAATAACTAATGCTCGGTTCTTCCAACTAGCGTTAAAATTTAACTCTGGGTTAAACCCTGACTCGAGTTAAGCATATGATTTGCTCGACTCAGACCATGGGTTCAACCCAGGGTTAAATTTAACTCTTGCTGGAAGCTCGGGCATGAGGGTTTTTAAATTAAGGTCAAAACCACAAATATTACGAATACCTTACGGAAGGACGGAAAAAATACATTTTTGCGTTATTCCCCGGTGGGGTCAAGGCCTGCGGTCCTCAGGACCCTTGCTTCAGCTTGGCTGGTGAAACTCAGACCTTGGGAAAGAGTCCACCATCGGACTGTCAGAGCCATAACTGGTGATCCAAGCCCGCATGAATTTTTTTCGATTGGAACATTTGATTTCTGTTGTCTCTGAAGAGGTCCGGCTTCCACTTCCATCCGTCCACATGCGTAAGGTTCGTTCAAGAGAACTGACAACGGTGCTTTTTTATCCACATCTGTTCTCTGGTGCATAACTAGATATTTTGCGTTTGTCACGAACATTATTCCCTTCGGCACTATTCGCGATCGGAACTCCCTTCCTCCAGACTCTAAGATAATCTCTCAACATTGCAGAATTCTTGACTGCTGACATCGAATTTTGCTGTCCATCCTGATTTCCGTTTGTTATGGTCATTGCTTTTTTGGAATTGAAACTCATTCTGCAATTTTGATTGCAGACAGTTTCCGTGTTTTGTCAACTCTTTGTGGTTCTCAATTGCACTTACAACTCTTCTTGCACCTCGCAGTCACACAATTAAAAAAAACATGAGCACAAAAATATGGTTTGTTGGTCATTTGAATTCCAAATTCGCTGCGCTTTTGTGGGCCAAGGAAACTCGATGATAGGTGCTCCACGATGTCTGCACATGGCGGGATGCAGCCATGAATGCCACTCAAACGGACAATTACTGAACTGTGGTTGGTGCTAGCGATTTGAGACCCTTGAAGAAAATAAGTAAAGTGTCCTTGCCTCTTTCTTCGTTGCTGGTTAGTCCTCCCTTCAAGCAGGGCCATTTCAATTAAAAAGTAAACACGATGAACATGAACACTGACGGTGTGAGTTGCCCAAAGTGAAAAAGGCGCGAAAAGAGGCCCACTTAGCGACACGTGACCAACTTGATCACCGGCAGCAAGAGTCGCCCGTTTTAACCTACTTTCTTGGGCCTGCCACAATCTCCCCGCCTTTCCGTTTATCCCGTACATCGGGAGCAAAACAAAACAAAAGCGCGAAGAGTCATTCGGTCGAGACATGCCATGCCAGGCATTCCTGAAATCTTCGGAATGCGGCTGGGAAAATTCCGTAACAACAAACCATAAAAAGTCGAGGAAATCAGACGGTGAGATAAGGTTGTTGGCATCAAAAAACTTCCGTCAGCTGATGAGACAGCCGGCCTCGCAGGAATGCACCACAATTCGATTTTACACATTTCCGGCCAAAGGAGCTAGGTAAGAAACTGTTCCGGCTATTCATAAAAACTGTATTCGCAGTTGCGAATGCGACTTCTCGATATGAATGAAAGCTTTTCCTTGAAAGTTTATGAAGGAAATGGATTGTTTTTCTGTGCAGCATAAAGTCGGCAAACTTTCAAGGAAAAACTTAGGCACCTCTGCAGTCCGCCTCAGCAGACTTAAACAAACAGTTTCCGACGTCTTGCACATTGCCTGAAACCGTGAAACAGTTGTCCTTCCTTGTGAGCGAGCCCCAGATGATTTCGCCTTTTGTTGATTCGACAGGATGTCAAACCACGTGCTTCAGGTGGCTGGAAACACAGCAATTTCCTTGCTTTCCCAGTTCTGGAGGGTTCGGAGGAAAGTTCGTGGGAAAATGGAAGGTTTTTCTTGATTTTCGTCGACAATCTTCTATATCACTGCATTATTCGACAGGACGGATTTTGGATATCGAGATATTCCGCTGAATTTTCCTCCTCTCAATCAAAGCCCTCCGGACCCTTCTCTCCGCCGTCAGAGCTTCAGGCCGAAAAGGTAGAATAAAATGCTGATTGGCTGATGGTGCATTTGCATTGAACCGGCGAAGAAATATGCCCAGGGATTTTTCACTCGAGATTTCATGATTTTCATGTTCTCGATCTTGCCTGTGGTTGCAACAAAAACGACATCTGACAAACATCTCACGGCGGAGAGAAGGGCCCTCTGACGGCGGAGAGAAGGGCCCGGTGGAAAATCGGTGTGAAAAGCTCGATTTTCAAATGAGATCGCATTGTGTGACGGGGGCTGTCAACGAAAGTCAAGAAAACCTTGCCACACTCGGGCGAAATTCCCAACGAATAAGTTTTCCACTTTACCCTTCTCTCCGCTGTGAGAATCGAAATTTCTCCCGACATTGGTCCGGTGAGTGCTGAGTTTGGGAGAACGGCTAAGTCAATGAAAACAGAGAATTTACCCCATCAAAAAGACATGTATTTTATATTTTCTTGTCAGATTAATAGTTAATAATACTAATAATATTATTTTGGTTCCTCACAACTTGTACAAAAATACTTCAATCAAATACAAATAATATTATCTTTATTACTTTTGTACAAGGTCTTTCAAAAGTCTCCAAACAACCCCTGCAAACTTCAGTTCTGCAATCATTGCAACCAGGTTGTTTTTCCACAAACGAACGGGAATGTGAGAAGCGCGACACCTGAATAAGTTCATGTGATTGCCTCAAAACT
>JASGXE010018878.1:0-10407 GCA_030068105.1 Sinentomon sp. SZTP_YWyxl
TCGAATTTACGATGGACAGATTTACGAAGGAAGATAACAAGGACGACGACCGGACAAAGAGGACGACAACGACAACAATGATGACGACAGTCAACAAAGGAGACGACGGAGACATCGAATTTACGATGGACAGGTGGACGATGGAAGATAACGAGGACGACGACCGGACAAAGCCGACGACAAAGACAACAATGATGACGACAAGCAAGAAAGGAGACGACGGAGACATCGAATTTACGATGGACATATGGACGATGGAAGATAACGAGGACGACGACCGGACAAAGACGACGACATAGACATCAATGATGACGCCAGGCAACAAAGGAGACCACGTTGACATCCATTTTACGATGGACAGGTGGACGCTGGACAGATAAAAAGGACGACGGCCGGGCAAAGAGGACGATAACGACAACAATGATGACGACAGGCAACAAAGGAGACGACGGAGACATGGAATTTCGTAGTATATTGGATTTCTAGCGAAAGTCGCAATGCATTTAGACATGCGGTCGAAATTTAGGAAAATAGATGCAAGAGGATATGCATGAATAAAAGAATCATTTGTGTATGCATGTAAATTTATGCACATAAAAAATAATGCACTTTATTTCGATAATTAATGACGAGAGCGATATTTAGATCCTGTCGGTTTAGATTTAGGATTTAGGCTTAAATCCTGCTGGATTTATGGAACCTGCGGTCATTTTTAAAACCTTCAGAGCGATTCTGGTGTCTGCCTATACCCACGTGGCATGTTTATGAGAACATCCACTGAATTATATGGAACAGCCGAATCTTGTCTGCCCATAAGAAAACATTTTTCTCTCTGGCCGAGACACAAAAAGATCTTGATTTGGTGCCTGGAATTCGAAAATGTTCGATTTTGCCACAAACTCTCCGAAACAAGCATTTGCAAGAAAACCTGCAGAGCGGAATTTTCTGCTGAAAAGCCTACAAATTTCTGAACTCCTTGATTGGTATCAGGAAGCGATAAAAGCGAAAGCTATTAAAGACATGGAAACGCTCCAATGCATTGCAGCAAGCTCAAACTCTGCACGCAAGCATGCTCATGCCTCCTGAAAAAGCCTGTTTATCAACGCTGATGCCACTCTCGCATGCGACAAGCAAAAAACGGAAGCAACAACGATTCAGGTTTCAGGGAACGAGGCTAGCATTCGCACACCATCATGCAGGATGCAGCGTAAATATCAAGCTGCATAAAAGAGGGCAGACTGAGTTTTGATACCTGTCGGGGCCGTTTCCGCAACAATTTTCGATTTTGCAATAAATCTGTCGCTGATGCCAATAGTTTTTGAAGGGGATCCACTTTCCACATTGTCACTGAGCTGCTTCGGCCACTTGCTGCCAGCAATCGCTTTTTGAACTGTCCCAGTTTGGGGGACAGCACTTATTAACACCTTCTTCTGTTCGCTTGACTTCGTGGATGACCAGAAACCACCGGTTCTCGCTGCTCTGTCACCGGTGCTGCCACCACTACCCTGATTGTGAAGGCTCTGACTTCTTCCTCGTTGATGGCTGCTTTCAATACGATCACCTATTCATATTTTAACGAAGTCGCTTGTCAGAAACGAACACAGCAGCAATGATTATGACCTCACCAATAGAAGGAAGGACTCAAACATCCACACGAAACGCAAGATTCGACCGCAAAAGGAGCGATGGAGTGCAGTCAGAGCGTTCGCCAGCATTGGCTATCTCATGAAAAAATCTTGAACTCCATTGCATGCTTCTCAAAAAATAAATGTGTGATTTACGATCGCAGTAAATGTGCATAGGGAATATCTGATCCCAAAATTTTCTCACCGAAAACGAAAAATCACGCAATTTAGCGCGAAATTTCTCCCATTTTAAATCGCAGATATCCATCGCTATGACTGAGCAATTATACGTATAATTCACTTCATCAAACAAATCGCGCTCAGTGCAGGATTCGAAACAAGGACTTCGGATCTGATGCAAATACCCTGCTGAATGATCTGTCTTATTGTTGGTATTTGAAGAGTAACGCATCTGAGAAGCGATGCCACAAAGCCAGGTATGTGACACTACTTCTGCAACCGCACCATTACTTAACCCAGCAATACCAGTTGAACGCGGAAATCGCCTCTGTCTGTTTGTAACCGTGCATGCAGGTTTTTGTCTGTTGGATTTTTTTCACACGGTGTTGTCGAAAACACACACCTTGAACGGATATGACGGAAAGCATATTCAGTTTGTTTGGAATTTCATCTGAGATTTTACCATCTGAAGTCAAACTGTAAAGAAAATCTGAGTGATGATTCACACCTCGCATGCGCTAAGTTAAAAATGATGAAACAGCTGTAAATTTAAGCATTTGCCTACAGCGAGAGGAGAGAAAAAAAAGTTCTGCGTGTGATTTGTTCTTATCTTGACAGACAGTACGCAGAAAATTGGAGGCATAACGAAAACAGATTAAGTTTCCTTCGTTTAAATGATTTGGTGCTGCTCTTTCCAAATGCAACAACGGAGAATGGTGTGGTCAAACGCATCGAAGTTTTGATGTAATTTGATGGAAGCACAGAAAGGTCAAATGGGACAATTACTTTTGGTGTTGGTGTTGAGTCGATCAGGTTTCGCAGGAGCAGGAAAAGATATCTTTCGGTCTGGCATTCCTTCAGCCGAGGAGATGCTATCGCTATTGGTCCGTCGGCAAGCGACTCTGGTCTGCGTAGGTCTATCTCTCGGAGGAGCATCATCTGCACCTATCGATGCAGACACTGAAGCGGCAGTACCATCACCACTCGAAAGCGATTGGCAGCTTAAACCACTTCCCAAACGGCCTGAATCGGCGATTGGGATAACGGTGTCTGAAAAAAAGAATTTTATTCACTTAATTATTTATTTATTCATTAAAATAATTATTGATTTCCGAATTCCCCGTTTTGCAACCACACTAGTGCATATCCCTAAATGTATGTTTATCGTGAGAATTTTTGCCCCACAGCAGGACTCAACTTTTTAATCATCCCACTGAGCAAGCGTCAGAAAGTCGGCACAGTCAGATGTGAACACTCCAGAGGTGAGCACTTTATTCCCATCGTTTCAAAAAAAAAAAAATAAATAAATAAAAAAAATTTCCGGAAACAAGAAAAATGACTCCAACTTATTGTCTATGTATTGACAGACAAGTATAAATAACAATAACGCAGAAATCGATCGTTAATACGTACGAATATGAATGTAGGTATCGTTGTTCAGGAAAGACCCCATTTAGTATCATTATTCTTGAACAAAATTTGCAATGAATGGAAGAGCGGGAGCGCAACACGAAGGAGGCAAATTGTTGCCATCACAGATGTGCAAAACTCCCGCATTAGTCATATTCGTAATGCATGTGCAGGAATTTGGGTCCATTTAAAAGTGTTGCAGATTTTCAGAGCAAGTTCCTCACTTTCGAATACTTGCATGTTTGCTTTATCTGCGGTTGTGGAAATCAACCTCTCAGGGTGCCTCTCACGGCAAGTTCGAGGCATAGAGCTCGTTTGTATACAATTGAACTGACCTATGTTGGCGACCTGGGTTGACCGATCAGGGTTTGATGTTTGAATGTGTTCCTCACTGCAGCTGTGGTTGCTTCGGTCATTGCTTGCAAGGATGTTGTTCGTGGCAGGTTTATTATCAGTCACTCTTGAAAGAAGTAAGCTGAAAAAGAAGAAAAAAAATCAAACATTTCCGTCATTTCTCGGACAGGTATGCGAATTAACATATGTAGAAAACATCATAATTGACAAGGCAGAACATTCAGCCAGAGGATCAAGGTACGTAATCAAGGTTTTTCGAATCTTTAGGATTTAGGTTTAGGGTTTTAGGAGCGATGCCTCCATCTCCGCCAAAATGTTCTGTTTATTTGGAGTTTCCGAGTTTAAAAAGCGTTCTTTTTGCAACTGTCAGGAAAAGTACAGACTGAAAAATAAAGTAATGTTTGCTTATCCAAATGAGATGAGGGGGTTTAGGTTTGCCAGCCCAATCACACCCTTTGCGGTGTAAAACATTCCTTCAGGATTAAAAGGATACATGGGAGAGATAAAAACAGTCACAAACATTGTTTAGAGGAGTCGGCCTGAAGAATTTTGGTACTGGGGGGAGGGGAGCTATAGGTATCCCATAGCCACCAGATCATGCCGGGTTTTCTTTTTGGTACTGGGTGAATGGATTTGTACAATAGCACAAATGTTCCGGTTATCCGGAAGTCAGGTCATCAGCACTTGTGATACTGGAACACTTGCGATACGTATTTTAAAAATCTTTGCACCCAAGGAGACCTGGACCATTTTATTGGATGAATGTCTGCAAGCTTGTCCAAGATTGGCAAGCCAAGGAGACCTGGACCATTTTATTGGATGAATGTCTGCAAGCTTGTCCAAGATTCGGCAACGCAACATATGGACGATGCCGAACACTTTTGGGTATAGGCCTATAAAAATACCTCTGGATGCAGAGAGTGGTCTAACAAAATCTCCCATAGCAAAATGCTGGGATGAGCAAATTGCAAAACTGCACCCGACATTGTGTACCGAATTGCACAGTCTTCAAATGCTATTAGTCGCCCGGAAGGCCGAAAGCAGCGTTATGGATTGCAAACAGTTTAAATTGAAGCGGGTTTCACACAACATGCGCACGTTTTTGTTTCATGATATTTGCTGGTTTTTTATTTCCGAATAAACATGGTGAAAAAGCCAAGAAAATCAATGGCCATGAACGGCGAGTGGCATTTTCTGTCACTCAGGATGATGGCGGACTTTTTCACTTCTGTTTTGGCGCCTGTTGTCATTCTAAATAATGTATAAAACGTATAGTTCGTTGCCTGACGGCTTGAGGCACGCACAGCCAACCATGATTGGCTCAACATACACTATCGATTTTGACTTTGGCCGAAAAACCAGTGAGAAAGGACCTGAGTCGTCAGGACAAGTTGGTTCGGGAATGGGAAGAGTGTACGTCACAAGATCAAACGCCTTTGACAGGTCAATGAAAACGGCATGAACTCGACATTTTGTTCGAATGAGCAATGCATGTCATGAGCACAACAAAAGATATCAACTGAGTCTCAGATATGATAATCCACTTCGAAACCCATTCAAGTGTGTCAGCAAGGAAGTTTCGAATAATGAACCAAGGCACTGCTCAAAAGACTTGACGCAGACTGAAATCGAAGAGATAGGGCGGTCATTTTTGCGGTCGTGCAAATCAGCTTTCTATGGGAGAGGAGCAATAACTGACTTCTTCCAGTGCTCGAAGTGCAGCGAAAAAAGGACAGGAACGCTCACAATAAATTATTGGACAAAGAAAATGTGTTATTCATTTGCTAAAGGCGGTGAGAACACCCTTTCCCACCGTTACCACCAACTTCGAGCCCTGACTCTTTCCAACCAGAAGGAAAGATTCCCATGCGATAAATCTGGTTGAAAAGTGACGCAAAATATTTCCAAAATATTTCTCCATGTGCGAGTGGACGGCCGAACCGCACAATCAGGTCTCTCGATGCTGGAGAGACGGCGAGACGACCGTTAACGAATGCAGTCTAATCAGATCACGCGGTGTGCAAAAAACTGTTCAATCGAGTTTCAGACGATTCACAAATTTTCTGCTGAGAAGAAAGTGTTTGTGCAATATCAAACTCAAGAGTTTGATAGAGTTTCTAGTGGATGCAAAAAATAAGACTTGCGAAAGGCTTTTGTTCACCTTGGGTCAGGCTGCGCACTTTCTGGAGTTTCTGTTTTGAAAATGATTTGGGCATCAAAATCCCTTCGGAGAAGGATGCAAATTCCTGCATCCGACCTCTTGCGGTGCGGCGGATAGAACAAATTGGGACTGACAGACACACAGACAGACTGACAGACATACATACCTAATGCAGTACGTTTTTGTGGTGCAGTCTCTCACTATCAGCCCCAACTTTAAAACGATCAGATAAATCATCGTTTTTCCGGCAGCTATTTAAGAAATGCCAACCGTTTGGGTACTTTTCCATCTCACTCAGTGTTAAATTAGCGACCTCCCAGAAAGGGGAAAAAGTATTTGGAACATAAAAATATGTTAGGTAAGGTTCGGTTGGATTAGATTGGGCTTTGGATTGTCGGATTAGGCAGGCTATGTCAGATTAGGTGGGCTAGGTGGTGCAGTTCCATGTCATTTTTGACGCATCGTTGTCATTAAATGACTGACTGCCTCATGAGTTAGCAGGCCCAGTGCATTGTCCTTGAACAACGGTTTGTCGTGCTCAACCGTTTCATAATGCAATTTTCGCTGTATCACAGTGGCCAGTGGCGCTTATCAATGACGCAGAGCTTGGGCTTTGTCACTGTGCTATGAAAGTTTAATGGAGATGAAAAAAGCTCCCATTTGTTTTCACTGTTATGGGAGCTAAAATTTATAACACCCTGCCATAAAATGACGAGGATACGTCAAAAGTGACAAGGAGACGTCACGTTTGACGTTTCCTTGTCATTAAATGGCAGGGTGTATCAACTTTAGCTGTCACAACAATGAAAACAAATGGGAGCCTTTTTCATCGCCATTTTACTTGGATGACACAGTGACAAAACTCAGACTCTGCATTATTGATAAGCGCCACTATATGACACAGTGAAAATAGCATTACAAGAAGGTTGAGCACTACCTACATACCGTTGTTCTAGGATAATGCACTGGGCCTGCAAACTTATGAGGCAGCCAGTCATTTAATGACAAACATGCGTCAAAAATAACGTCAAAAAAGGGGAGTTTGGCAGCCCCTGAAAAAAAAAACAACGACATGAAACATGCGAAATATGTGGTAATGTGAGTGTCAGCTTTTCAATTTAAAAAAGAGTCGAGAGAAAGAAGGCAAGAGATTAACAGGCATAAACACGCAAAAGTTGTGGGTTATTCGAATTGCAAATAATGACTGAAAAACTAAAGTGAGGTTTGTTTGCATGCGCAAAATAGCGTTGGGAAAGTCGAATTGTACAATCTCTTATAAGCAAGGGAGACAAATATTTAAACGGATTGCTCCAGTTCTGAATAGTTGTTAGGTATGTATGATAATTTTAAAATCAATTGTCAAATTGAACCTCGCATTTCAAAATAAAAACTTTTTAATTTTATTCTGCTGGCGTTTCGGATGAAAATTGACTCAGAAAAAAATATTCGAAAATTGAATAGATCGCCAAAGACCAATTGGAAGGAAGAATCAACTGTGTTGGAAACTTACTTGACGGTTCGCCTCTGTTTTCTTGGACGGCCAACATCTGAGCTCTCGTTCTGGGACTGGGATCCGTCCTCTGATTCTGATGGCTTGGTTTGCTCAAGCACATCGCCGCCGGAGACTATCTCATTTCTCGTGTTAATCGCTGGATGTGGTTTGAGGATAATGTTACTACTGATCTTGCTCTTGGTTTTGCTCAACTTGACTCTGTTCGTAAATTTATCCTCCGCTTTCTTTTGGTTGCTATCTTCCGCACTCACCTTATCTCCTCTGAACTTTTTCGTTGGCCGCTTGTTCTCCTGACCTTCGCTTCCTGCAGGTGAAATGCTTTCAGGATATTTCATTTTTGTTGCGTCGCGAACCAAGAGGGATGTTTTCTTTGGCGCACATTTTGCCGAACCATCATTCAACTGGATGGATTTTCGTTGTGGCCGTGGCCGTTTGAGATCTGTTGACTGAGCTAAGATCTTCGTGAGATTTCGCTGTTTCTTTAGACGCTCCTTAGCCAATTTCGTAACTGGCGTGTTGGTCACGAATTCGCTTGGAGAAGCAAGGCCTTCGACGAACCCTGCCTTGTTGTCAGCATCCGGAGTCAAGTTTGCTTCAGTCGCACACTGTACCACTTGAAAACAGTTGTCAGTTTGGTCACTGGAACACAAAAACGTGTCATTCATAGAGGATGACTCAGTTACTTTGTCTCCTAATGAGGCCGTATCGGAGGGAGCCACTCTTTGTTGAGCTTTGGTTGAACTATTCGCAACGGCAAACTGGATCTCCGATCTTCGATCACAATCAGAAAAGAACCCACTGGAGTCCATTTCAGACTGGGACTCGTTTAGTGTGGCCACGCCTCCGACTGCTGAAACATTCTCATTCAGTCCGCGAATTCGTCCGGCTTTTAACTGCCGGTGTTTTCCAGTGTAGAGCGTGCCGTCGATGACACGCGCCTTGCGATCTCCAGTTGGTCTCATCCACCGCGGGTGTAGCTGTTGAATCTTCGTGGTCGGTCTCGCTCTCAGTGATGACAGCACCACCGCCACCACCGCAGCCACTGTCACTGCAGAAATCGGAATCCGTCACCACAGCCGAACTTCGTCCTTCGAAGAAAGCTGCACTGAGATCAAGATCGGTTTCCTCTTCAATTTGAGGATTTCCGTCGACAGGTGTCGTTGCTGTCCCCGTACCTCCAAGATCACATTCATTGTCGCCTTGGTATCCCATTTCCAAACTTGTTACACTTGTGATGCTTACGATGCTGGTCATGAGGCTAACTTCCATCGCGTGACCCGCAACTCCTCCATCCCTCAGAGTTGTTGGCCTCAAACTCACATTTTTACCCACATGTTGAGGGACGACAGAATTATTGGTCTTGGGATTCGGGAAATCCTTCTCTGGCTCACGAGCTTGTTGTTTCAAGTGTATGACTGGCTCCAAAGTGGCATCGTCCAGTGAATCAGGTGCGCTTTTGGCAACAGGTGAGACATCACATGTGTTGCAATTATCAGTGGCGAGTGTAGTATTTCCAGCATCAGCATCCGTCTGACTTTCCTCAATGATCCCCAAGTTCAACGATCCTTCTTCATCAGTTTGACGCTTTCTTGGCGCAGCACCAGCAGATTCGGAAACTCTATCACATACGGCATTTCTTCCGGTGGTGGTCAGATTCACCTGAGGAGTTATCGTCGTCGATGTCACACAAGCATCTGCTGCGACACTACTCTGGGCGGTTAAAATTGACTCTGCTTCTGGCTCATTGATGGTGTTACACGGATCTGAGTCAACGTTAATTGAGACAACATTGTCATTCGAGTCTGGATAGCATTCAGTTCCATCTTCCGTGACCTCATCCTGGTCTGACAGGAGACCGACTCGGTTGCAGTTGGCACTTCCACCTGAAATGACATCAACCAGTTCATCACTGCATGAGGTGTTGATTGAGCTGGCACTCAGTGTGAAATCTGGCAACTTCCCCAACTGAATGGAACCGAAATCAAAGTGATCATTGTTCGTGTCATCACTGGATGGGGTCTTTCCAAGAGATTCATCCAGGAACAGCGGTTGACCAAGTTGGCTTTCTGAGAGGAGGTCCAAGTTGCAATCATCCGGATCGAGATCAAAATCTTGTGAACTCCGTTTGCTGGAATTGGAATCCTTCTCCGATGGGGTAAGGTCGACAGTTCGTCTGCTAGCAGATCTCGGTAAGCCAGTGAGGGTTTGGACCACGCAGGATAGACCTGTCACCTGCGAGAAACCTGTTGAATTTCCCTCACCATCATTAAGAAATTGCTCACCGACAAGTTTAGAAACCTTTTCGGGAGGAGCAAAGATGCCGTGCATCGGGGGGCAGTGGAAGTAGCGTATTCCATTAACTGAACCATCGTTCTTTCCAACTGACTGCTCAAGCTCTATACCACACCAGTATCCTTCCCTGAAGGCAGTGCGCCCGTAGAAGCGCAGTATACCCTTCTGAATACCGGACACCAGCACTTGTGCCCCTATACACTCCAGACCTATTGGCCCTGCAGAGAGCTGGCATTTGCTCTCCAAGGAACTCTCGTTGAGGCCATCTTGACACATCTTGCCTGAATCATGAAGGGTTTCAACTGCCATTCGTTGCTTGCTGCCGTTGAAGCCACCAATTCCACACCCCACTCTTTCTCCTGCGCCCGTAGCAACCCGTTTCGCGGCTTGAGAATGAGAATTATTAAAACCGAATTGGCCGTTGGACGACTGGTTGGTCGAAAGTGATCGCGGTCTCTTACTTGGGCTCGGTTTACACGCGACCTCACCACTGGCTCGGGACACATCAGCAGCTGAGTTCAAGTTGCCTTGTTCATAGCCCTTCTTTGATGCCTCTGCTCGTTGTTCACCGTTTTCCATCGATTTCCTCCTTCGATCCTTTACAAGCAGAAGCACACGGCTGCTTTCGGACGGTGTCTCAGACGTGTCCTGCATCCACGGGCCCGACGGCAAGCGCTCAACGAACACGGGTCCTGCAGATTCCTTCGTTTTTGACGATTGTCGAAATGGCGAATTGAACGGAGAGCCATTTTTCGAAGATGGAAACGCGCCTTGGTGATTTGACACCTGATCTCGAGAAGCAGTGGTTTTCCGACTGTTATCACTGATAACTCTGTTGCTGTTGGTCAAAGAAGACGGTTTTGGTCTTCTAC
>JASGXE010018881.1:0-10492 GCA_030068105.1 Sinentomon sp. SZTP_YWyxl
CAATAAAGGTCACTGGTAGATTCCTAACTTTTCGGAACATTACCATAATTAAGAAATTTCATCTGTGGGACAACACCCCAAATGGAATTAAATTGAATTGAGCACAAGCACAGGGGGTAAATCAAAGTCGAATTTTTGCCACTGAAAAATAAACTTACAATATTGGTCCCTCCTAGAAACAAAAATGTTCTCTCCGATGCAATCTGAAGTTATCCTGTTAGTTTTTTACGCCAGTTTTTAACGAAGTTTAAAAAATAAAAACCTCGCTACTTTAGCGCATCTGAAAGGCAATTGTTCTGGCACACTGCAGCCTTCTCACGCACCTGTCGCAGAAGAGAAAGGGAGCAATTATTTCTTCGGTGTCTTTCCGAGCAAGTGACAAGCGAGCGCAAAAGCAAGTGGCCGCCAGTTTTGCCGCGATTGATTTGAATGTCACGGCCAAGTGAATAGAATTTTCGTTTCTGCCATGCAACAGTCATGAAAAATGCGTCCTTCGATTGCGTTCGCCGTGACTGTTGATTCTCACGCATCTGTTCATGAGTTTTTTTTTTCATGAAAAATTGACGCGAAGGCATTTTTCTGAGCGTTTTGTTGGTTTTGAGTCACTGAGGATGGCATGCTGCAGATCTTTTTGGATGACATGTTGACTGTTTCGCCCCTTCCTGTTTCGCCCAATTCTGTTTCGCTTAATTCCTGTTTCGCTTCATTGTAACTTTTCAATTCTTGATTTTGAAAGCAGCGAATAGCGGAATATCAACAATGTTGGTGTTGTGTTGGTCACAGTATGAAGAAAGAGAACATTTGACGGACGTGATGTTAGGGCATCGTAAAAGACGAAATGCAAAAGCTGGTATGACTGCGACTACAAGCGCAAACAAAAAGCCTCCTTTTCTTTTTCCGTTTTTTTGCTCCTCTTTCCTTTAACTCTTCCCTTTTTTCAATTTTCCTCTTTCCTCCTTCCTTTTCCTCTTTACGTTTTTCCGTTTTTCAGTTTCCCCTTTCTTTTTCCTCTTCAGTTTTCTCCCCTTCTTCTCCTTTCTTGTTCCTTTTTCATTTTTCTCCTCTTCCTTTCTCCTTTTCCCTTTTCACTCTTTCCTTTTTCCTCTTTCTTTTTCCTTATTCCTATGTTTCCTCCTTCTTTCTCCTATTCCCTTTTCATTTTTTCCTCCTTCCTTTTTCTTTTCCTTTCTCTCTTTCCTTTCACCCTTTTCCCTTCTTCTCTTTCCTTTCACCCTTTTTCCTCTTTCCTTGTTTCTTTTTCCTTCTTCTTTTCTCCTCCTTTTCCTCTTTTCTTTTTCCTCCTTCCTTTTTCCATATTTTCTCTTTCATTTTTTCGCTTTTTCCTTTTCATATCTTTCGGAATTTGTGATGTCTCCGAACAGAAAACTACCCCAACCGCAGTTCTGGCACCTCGGCGAAAATCTCTCATCCAAAAGTCGTAACAAAGTGAGACTGCAAGTGTGGGCGACCGATTTTTGGCGCGAAACAGGTGCACGGCGAAACGGGTGAAGGCGAAATGGGCACTGCGAAACAGGCAAATGGCGAACATTGAAAAAAAAAGACGAAACATAGAGACCCAAAAGGCGAATAAAAAGGAGCTAGTGACCCCAAGTCCACCGCTGGAAGATTGACGATGCCTCGTCATGCATGCACGCCTTGGTAATTTTTCCATGAAATGTCAAGAGGTCGCTCAAGGCCTCAACACCTGCTGACAAAATGCAGTCGAGCCAACCGCAGAGCAATCAATCACCCAGTCATCACATCACCCGAGGGAAGACGGGAAGACACGTTTTCTGTGCGTAACCTAAGATCCAGAAATTTTTGCATGTGCACGCACATGCAAAAGTGGTGAAACTTGCAGGTAGCGGGAATAACGTCCAATGTTTGGAAAGGTCGAAATGGTGTTACGAGGCTTGGATTGATACATCTAACCTTCCTTGACCCAACTTAGCCCAACCTAACCTAACCCTACAATAAATCCAACCATAACAGGGACGTCATTTAGGGGGGGCAGGGGGACGACGGCCCCCCTGATTGGAAATGTCCTATACCCAGCGGATCGCTTGCCCCACCCTGGCATTGTCTTTTGCTCGCCCTGATGGGCAATTTAGCCTCAATTTCACGAATATTGCATCCAAAATGAACTCCAAATTTCAAAATGTCTCAAGCTTCTGGGGGGCGAAGCCCCCCAGAATCTTCAGAAGGTCAGTAAAAACTTTGTTGAAGTTCAGCTGGTTGAGAAACAAAAGCGGAAATCGAAGAATGTGGTCGCTGCGAGGAGACAAATGTACTGATGAGAAATTACATCTTAGCTGATGCAATAAATCATTGCCTGCATGCATTATGTGATCTAAACGCCTCAAATGCTGAAAATATACCCTCAAGAACACCAATTTTGTACCCAAAATGAACCCCATATTTCAAAATTTCTCCAGCTTCTGGGGGCTCCGACCCCCAGACCCCCCGCCAGGGGCTCTGCCCCTTGGAACCCCGCTGAGGCTCCGCCCCAGACCCCGCGAATACTGGGGGGCTCCGCCCCCCAGACCCCCCTCTGGGTCGCTGCCAAATTCCTTCCGTGCATTCGATGCCCCCCCTTCGAAAACCTGAAATGACGGCCCTGAACCATACCGAACCCGAAACCTAACCGTAATCTAACCGAACTCCTATTTCCTAACCTCAACCTCATTTCGCCCGTGGGAATAGATTTGGCGGAATTTTTAGTCGTTAAAATAGACGTTATTCTACGCACACAAAATTGCCGCGAAAATGGCTCTTCACATCCGTCGCAACTCACAGAAATGTATCAATTTTTTGATGGTGGAAAAGATTCCAACGAATAAGCAGATGTACATAGGAGCTATTCGGGAGAACTCACTCCGGGATGCGATGCAAATCTATGGCACTATGGCTATTGTCATGATCTCTCTGAGGGCAGTGGCACATTCTGGGGAATTTCTATTGGGCTGGATGGCACATTATTCACGATTCTCGAGGGCATTTCTCCACTACGAGTGCAAAATTTATATCTCAGTTTATGTGAACTATCCGATTGCCGCAATTTTTCATCCGCAATTTCACTTCAGAATATGTATGCGATAATGTTCTTTTGGCAGACAGCAGACAGCATCTCGCGTCACAAAATACGAAACAAAAATATGGTTGTATGTTGTAAAAATATATCTAATGTAAACGTAAATGTAATTAATTGTTTACGTAGGCCCCTAAATGTAACGTAAATATGGTTCCATCTCTAATGCTGTCCATTTTTGCCGAGTGAACACTGCTGACACTGACTTCCAGGTAAAACAACCAAAAATCACCCCGAAACAAGCCCCACAAACTCGAACCTCTCACGATATAATCTGTATTGAGGCACAACTTTGTGGGACATCTCACTGTTATCTGTGGGCAAGAACTGGTGACTTTCGGTCAGAGATCTCGTTCGTGTGATTTCTTGGCAGGTGATGGCAAGGTGATCGTCAATTTTGATCAAGTCTTTTGGGAGGCTCACCGCTCCACCGCCCCCGAGTCATGCCTTCCCAAAGATTCCTTGCTTCTCTGTCCTGACTTCTTCGGTGTCCGCGCGTTGCATCGGATGGAAAGTTCATGGATAATGTTGCACTGAAATGGCAGGAAATGGTAATGAACAACATAATTGCGTCGGAAATTAAAATATCTCAAAGAAACAATCTGGTGTTCAATGATAATGAACCCACCCTCACCATAGAATGTTCTGCCCATCTCCATCGGAAAAACTATCGAAAAAACCGGATGCCCCATGAACAGGGTGCATCGTAAATGTGGAAGAAAATCCGTCAAATGTTCAGGGGCGTCATTTTGGAGGCAGCCGGCAGGGAGGCGACTGCCCCTCAGTGACGAGAAATGCCTCTCCCCAGTGAATCGCCCTGGTGGAAATTTGACCTCCATGACATGTGAATATTGCACCAAAAATGAACACCAAATTTCAAAATCTCACAGCGTCTGAGCTCTGACCCTCAGACCCCACCAGGGGCTTTGCCCCTTGGAATCCCTTGGAGTTCCGTTAACTGGGGGCCTCTGACCCCAGTAATCGGGATCTCGCCCCGACTTAGTCGGCGCCGAGCTCCTTCCCTGAATGTTGCCCATCAGCCGGCCCTGCACAAACATGAAAAGATGTCCTTGATAATGTAGTCGAGGATGACAGGAAACTGAACGAACGTGGTTGACCAATTGGTGACTGCTAACCTGCCCTTAAAAAACACCCGCCGCGTATCAGGCTCGTGTGTCAAACAGGGAGCCATACCGCAATTTACGAAATTTTTTCACAGTGTAAGGTTCAATATCAGACTGGAATTAAACGAAAAGTACAAGTCTCGGACAGACTGTGCCATCAAAATTTTTTGTCAGAACAGCGAATCGAAGCCCTCAAATTAGTTTTTTTCGCTCGCACCTTTTCGTTTCACCCTGTTTGGATTGTATGCAACTTTCTGCGACCCTGCCTGCTGCAGCACAGCATCATTGCGCGGAAACATATAATTTTACTTTCATGTATTTTACCGAAAAATGCAACCGGGAATTTCCCAAATCATGGGCAAAATTTGTATTTTTTATGGTTATTTTTATGCCAGAGAGAAATAGACATACCTTCTGCCGACATCACTATGGCTCTTGCGATTTTATGCGGAATTTATATGCAAATGCGGGAGTATGTGTTCATTGTTCAATCAAGAACCGGTAAAATTAAATGTCCTTGACGCGCTGAAGAATAATCAGCCGTGATCCGTTACATAACCTGATCTGAGAGGCACCTGTAACAATCTCTTTGCAAGCGAGGGGGAGGGACATGCCCAGGTGCGACCACATGATTCTCTCAATCCCAGACACCTGTTTTTGAGCGGAATTCACGCAGCAAATTCGAATGAAAATGTTTCGATCGTTGGTGTGGCGGGGGGAACATTCTTGGATTCCCGGGGTCCCAAGCTCTGAGGGTGTAAACCTCCTGGAATATTATTTTAATTTGTTTTTATTCTTATAGGTACCTGCACCTGCGAACGCCTTATGGCATGTAGGGGGAGTTCTTGCTTTGCGCAGTGATATTGTGGTCGGGTTGGCTGGGATATCGGCGGGGTTTCCGGCGCACGTTGGTCAGTGCAACTGCTCCAGCACCCCCCACCACTTCAAACGAATCCACAACGGTCCCAATTTCGAGACAACGTCTGCTGATTCCCCATATAAAGTATTGTGTGTTTGTACTTCGTACCCATAAATTTTGATGACAATGAAAACTTTTTTTTGTTGGACGATTTTGCCCGCAGACTGCGGAATTCTTTCTCCATATGGCGCGGCGCAGACACAGCAAAATTGCATAACTTGCGCAGTTAGGCACAGAATTTCTAACGATATTGTACCAACATATTATAAAGGTTTTTCAGAGAGAGAGAGTGAGAGAGAGAGTGAGAGGGAGGAATGCAAAGGACAAAGGAAGCATGGGCCAGTGCTCACTAACTGCTCACTGTCATTGCCAAGCGCCATGACCTTGTTCGCGAGCAGGCGCTGCAAAGTATGCAACGCATGGATTGACACTGCCAACAATTTGATTAAAGGTGTAAAAAGGCAATTATTAACACATTAAAGTCCGTGGTGTTATTTGCATGGGTGTCCTGTAATCTTGGTGACAGAATTATTGCTCCACAGCCACATGTTTAAAAATTACGATTTTTAAGATTTTTGAAAAGATTCAATAATAACTCTGCGGCAGAAGTACCAAAAGGATCCCCTTTGAAAACCGAAACAACCTCAGACTTTTTTGCTTTGTTGAAATGTGGCGTTTTGTTTCAATTGTGCGCGTAAAGAACAAGATAACAGAAAACGTTTCGGAGGCAATATTCGAATGGGAAAAACTCACGAGTTACGAGTCGGTACATTAAATTAATTCCGGCACCACTCTTCGCATGATGAGCAACACCCGTCTGTCCAGCGGTTTTGACCCATTATCAATCACGAAAACCGAATGTGCCAAGGGGATACAAACACAAAAGCTTTACAGAAGTCTTTTGATAACCTCAGAGAGGCTCATTTGCAGTTACCAACTCCAAAATGGTTATTGGAAGCGCGACCGGAAAAAATGGAAAATCGTGTCCAGCTCTTCTGGTGACCAGAAAACGCAATCTGGGTCGTTGGATGCGAAATTTTCGCAAATCATGTGACTGACCTCTTTCCTCTGAAATCCATATGTGCAAAAAAGAATTGGGAAACTGTGTGAAAATCCAAGTAAATTCTCAGAAGGAAATATTCTTCGGATCTTCAATTTATCTTGTTTCCGTGTTTGTTGAAATGCAGAAACCACTGCTTGTTGCTGCGTATGATCCACGACTTCAGTCAGATAAATGTCTGCGGCATTTCACTTTTGCGAACTTTCAACGGTTGGGGATGGCACTTTGATCACGTTCAGCGCTTTTGCTATGTATTTTTGACCAAAGAATTGCCAACACTCTATGAGCACCGGGTGACAACCTGATCGTTCCTGAATCACGAATTATAGCTTTTAAATGCAATTGAATCGAATTGAAGTTCAGACACAGAATAACCGACGCCAACCTGATTCAGACACAGAATAACCGACGCCAACCTGATTCAGACACAGAATAACGCCAACCTGATGTGGCTATTTTGAATGGCGAATAAGCGTTCAGTTTAATTGCGTTGAATTGCACTTCAATCACCGGACAGTTTTCGGCAATTTTGTATTGTTTCTCCTCCTGCTCTCGCACCACTCCTGCACAATCTCGTTCCATTGTCAGACAACTTGAAATTTCTTCAGAATTCTGCGTCAATTATACCAACTCAATTGCGCTGACACACAAAACTTGCCAAAACTGGTTGCCACTTGCCAGCGATGCCCTGCGTTGACACGCGCAGAAGAAACAGATCACGACAGTTTGACAATAATTGATATGAGTCGCAGGTAGGCGCTGTGACAAATCACGGGACATGACATGAGTCGCAGAAACCGGCCTATTCTAGCTCATGGTTGCGCGTGGAAGGACATCCAGGTACAAAATTAGGTCACGTTTTCAGTGTTCCACGATGTTTGATTGAGCGAATCAGAGCAATCGCATATGAATTTATTGTTTCACTGGCATTTGTTCGTCGTTAGCGGTTGGCCATCACACGAAAATGCGTCTTACTGAACCGTCATAGCTTCACAAATATTTGCTAGCCATGATTATACAGGAATCTGAAAGACAAGGAGCCACACACGCTTTTAAAACCACTCCAGACTATACGAGCTGCACTCTTAATGTTTGTAAGTTATTGACGGAGTTATTCACAATGGAATATGATTTGAGAACAAATTCTCTCAGTCAAAGAATAGGTGCATCAAAAATTTGAACCTCGCGAAACATGTCTTATCCACAGAAAGACAAACTTCCTCTCAGGGAATAAGAAAGATAACTTCCAACATTCCCTTGCAAATAAATTTCCCTTGTCTTTTTCCTGTTGGCCCCTCATGCAATACATTTCTATTTCTAGAATTTCCCGAAATACCTGACAGGAATGTTGTGAAATTTCCCACATGATCTGGACAATAACACTGCAGTGGATGTTCTTTCAAGCACCGCCGCAAACACTGATGTGATTTCCAAAGCTTTTTGCGTGTCTCTATATCAGAATTCTAATTTTTGCGTGAATTCGGCGCGAGAATGCTTTTCATTACGCCCGACCAACTGCTGCTGCAAAATTCCATGTCATTTCTGTTTTCGTTTTCGACTGGAGAAGGCCACACATATCTATGGTGGTGATGACCTTCATGCTGCATATGAAAACTTCAATGCAGACATTTTCGTCAAAAGCGAAATGAAATTCTCACAAAAACGCAAAAGTGACTGCAGTTACAAAGACCTGTCTGCCACCGCATCTCGGAATCGGCCCCATACCGCATCTCAAAAATTAAAAGTTTTTTATTTTTCTCATGTTTACGCAATTGGTATCCGGTGGAAAAGGTTTGGCCATAGGTTAGGTTGAGCTGCGGTGGTAGACAGGTCTTTGGAACCGTTACCAACTCATATTTTTCTTTTTCGCCAAACTTAAAAAAAACGAAACAAAAATTTACACCACCGACATTTCTGTGTGTGGTGCTCGCAATGGGTATTTTAGGTCAATTCCGTCATCAAAACCTTCTTGCCACACAAATTGGTTACAAGTGTATCGCGCTGATGTAAGAATTCTTTTTTTGCTCAAAGTAAGCTTGGGAGAATAGGTTATTATTTTGTGAATTGCAATGTTCAGGGAGGACGTATAGCACCGATATTTTAGCAAGCACAAGGACATACCAATTTCCGCTGTTGAAGGCCCCATGCCTCTATTCACAAAATGATTCTTCGATGATTGTGGCGATGACCTGTCGCGTTTATGGTCAAAACGATCAATTTCGGTTTTGATCACACTCACTGCAGTTCATCTCAAACCCAACAACCCATGCGTTGGTTTCGTGACCGTGGACACGGAAAAAGCACCAATATTGCACACGGTCTTTTGCAACTGCATGAATATGACCCCAACTCTCAATACCGAGACCGAACGAAGCTGCGTAGCCGCAAAGAGGATAGCCAGCAGATAATTATTATGCAAATTGTCCTCCCGAGTTGTATATGATTTTTTGGCCTTGTGCTATGCGCATGCATTGAGAGCTGGTTTTTGTTCTGGTGCAAAGAGCTTTGCACCAGCCAATCTGCGCCTCGAAAATGATAATTCACAGGCACAGTGTTGGCTTTTTTCAACCGTGGCAACACCATGGTGTTCAAAGGCGTGTCAAGGTTGGTGAGTTGCGCAAACGGATATCAAAATATGCGAGAGTGGTAAATTTTGACCGTTTTTGGAGGGGTGATGCCCCACACCACCAATACCAAAGCCGATGACGGGGGGACTTCAACTTCTCTTGTAACTCCACCCAATCCAACCGGGTTCAAATTAATTCATGACCTTGCCAGTGTCAAACGAGAGTGCGGCATTTAACTCCTTCAACAGAGCCCGAAGCGAAACATACCAGCTGTAATGGCGATTTCCTGTGTCCTATCGTGAAACAGTGTTGTGTGAGCTGCCCCAGGGGCTGTCTCGCAGCACAAAGGGGGAATGCGGGGTCTCTTTTGGTTTTTCCGAGACAGTAAAAAGTTGCCGTCAGCCATTCGCTGATTGCATCTTTGACAAAAATGCGATGAATGTCCCTTCAGCGAAAACGAACACAGCCTTCTGACTTTGGTACAGAATGATAAATCGCGTCCCGGTTGAACCTGTACTTTCGCTTTCCAATCCGCGGAGGGATAAATCATGTCTGAAATGAGTTTGGAAAGAGCGCTTTGTTTACATATGCAATCATTACTGACTTTACCCACACCTGATCAGTAAAACACCAATTTGCGCGCCGCACTCGCGGTACAGTTGGTGTGTTTTGTTGGTATTGTGAAGGTTGCTGGGCCTACCCACTTGTTCCACGCACAGAATATCGAAAATATTTCAAAATTTAAATTCAAACAACGAAACATTTACGGAATGTGGACGAATTTGCATTTGAAAGCTTTTGTTGCAAAAATATGCTCGCGTGTGCGTGTGCGTGGCCGACCCCGACTGCGCTATTGAGTGTTCTGTAGTTCAAGGTGCCTTCCGCTGCTGCGCTAACCACCGGGTGACCCGCTAAATGGCCGCACTCCGCTGAGGCCCATAAGATTTGCACGGAATATATTTTGCTGATGATTGAAACATCGCTTGAAACCATGTTCCTCTTTCTGAATACGCCTGCTGTGTCTGGGACTCCTTGCTCCTGAGTTTGCTTCTGTTGAAAAGCTCAGCGACCGACTGCCGAAAAAGTTCAGCGATCGACTGTTATTTGTAAAATAAAGCTATTCTTAAATCGTCACGGCTATACGAAACGTCGCGTGACAAAAAGTCTTGGCGACAAAACGTCAGGTTCTCATTTTTTAATGGTTCCCCTCTTTTTGAATACGCCTGGTCTGTTTGGGACGGACTTATGCTCGCGAATTTGTTTCTGTTGAAAAGTTCAGCGATGCACTGTGAAAAGTTCAGCGATCGACTGTCGACAAAAACGTTCAGCGATGGACTATCATTTGTAAAAGAAATCTAAAACGTCGCGTGACGAAAAGTCTCTGCGACAAAACGTCAGGTTCCAACTGACAGAGACAAAAATGGGCAACTTTTTTCAAAATGTTCTATAGATGTCAGTTTTCTAGAAGATGTCAATTTTCTGTCCGCTGGTTCTGTCCTCGCTGGTCTTATACCTGCATGCTGGCACGTCCCGTCTCAGCAGGTGTTATTTGAGTGGCATTTCCCGACCCGAAACTGCGATATGCTCTTCGCTCAATAGCTCAAGCTGTGTTCATATGGATCACGGCTTGGCTTCCATAAATTTGGTGCCTTCTCTGTGTTTGCCTGTTTGCTTTTCCACCCCTCCCCCAATTTGTATTTCCACCCCTCACCCGTCAATCGTGACTCCAAACTT
>JASGXE010018882.1:5000-14410 GCA_030068105.1 Sinentomon sp. SZTP_YWyxl
TGTGGAAAGGCATCAACATCGTGATTTTTGCCATTTTCTGACGACACCCATTGTGATTTTAGTGTTTGTTGTTTTATTTTAACCTTGCCAACACAAAGCTTTCATCATGAAATGCTCACCTAAAATGCACATGCATTCGAGCACAAAAGCGAGCTGTATTACTGTATACCGATTGCCCAGAAATTTTCCTAACAAAACAAATTGCAAGCGCAAATATTTGCTTTTCTCATACCGTTCTTCTATTGTCGGACGATGCCACCCGACGATAGTTTTTCATCGTACATTCCACTTTGTGTACACAAATTGAGAATGCTGTGAAGCATTCTTCTAGGAAACCAGATTTCCAACAACAATGAGAAAACACTGTAAAAATTGCTGATATTTCACAGCAATCAAAGTTTCTCTGCATGTATTTAAAATGGAGGAGTGCGAAGCATTCTCAATCTGTATCTTCAAATGGAATGAGGGATTGAGTTCTATCCTATAGAGCTCGACTGTCATGCAAGCAAAATTAAAGGGATTAGCAATTACTGGAATTGAGTACACGGCCAGGGGTTGATTGTCGCTGATGTTGATTCTGTTCGGGACAGGACATATGAGTACAAAAGCCTGGTTCTCTAATTTTGTACAGGCTACCAGAAATTACATCCGAAACTGCGCGTCGTCGGGTGAATTACTCGCAGAATATTAGATGCTTGCCTGGAGTAAATTTCTATGTATTTTATTCGGTTTACGATTTAAATACAAATATCATAGCAATTTCAACAAGACAAGACAACACATAAAACCACATAACAATATAAAACCACATTTTCAGCGAAAGAGGAGGAAAAATAACGTGGAGAACAAAATACAGAACTTGATACACTCGTGGATAGGCTATGACATAAAAAAATAAAAAAATATTGTCCCATACCTTGTTCAAACTGTGATGATGATTACATTCAAATGAGGAAATGATCACTTTTCTGGTGTATGTTCAAGCATTATTTGCAAAGTTTGCAAGGACATGTGAATCGTTGAGGAGGGAATTCCACTTCCGAAGTGTTCGCGGAAAAAAGGAATTGTAATGAGCATTGCACTTTATTATCGGTGTGTGTATTTGAAATGATCAACCATCTTGGCCTCTGGTTTGCAGAAAATTACGTTGCAATTATCAACAGTATGGAGTGGCGGTCTGCAGGTTTTTCACATTCTTGCCTCATGGTGAAGGCAAGAATGTGAAAAACGCAAGTGTGGTTGACGATCACACCAAGAATGCTCTTTCAAGGAGTGAGATATAAAGTAAGAACCGCGGCTTACAACATGGGGAAATTTTACACGGCGGGAACTTTTCTCTGCCACGTTTTGAGCTGCACTCGTGTGTAAAGTTTGGTGACTGTGTACATATTGGGCTCGATACCGAGCTTCTTTCGCTAGAAGATGCAAACTAAGC
Source organism: Sinentomon sp. SZTP_YWyxl (assembly GCA_030068105.1). Taxonomy (NCBI): domain Eukaryota; kingdom Metazoa; phylum Arthropoda; class Protura; order Sinentomata; family Sinentomidae; genus Sinentomon; species Sinentomon sp. SZTP_YWyxl. Next base: position 6,436 of record JASGXE010018882.1, read on the forward strand.
ACGCTCTTAAGTCTCCTAGGAGGAAACTAGAATTCGTGCAACATTGAAAAATCAAGAAGAAACACTTTTGATCCAACTTAAAAACAAGACTTTCGCTGCATATCCATTTGAATGGCCGGGTGTGATATCGCTATTTTCAATCTATATCTTTAAAATAATGGAACAGTACGCAAATACAGCAGAGAAATTATTATTGTAGGAAAAATTCAGCTAATAAAGGTATATTTTTATTTATCATAATGACAATATTTTTTTTGTTTTTTAAAAATATTTTATTTTTATTATTTTTTATAATTTTTTAAACAGAATTTTATTTTACATTATTTTTGCATGTAAAACGGATTTAAAAAATGTTTAAACAAGAAAACATTTTTTTTTAATTCAAGAACAATAACAAATACACGTATTATTCGCTTGTGATGTCCTTCTGCCGTGAAAATACTGTCCGTTCCTTGATTTGACTTTGCATGGCGTCCTATCATTAAGTCAGCTCCACCAGGGTTGATAGAAGAACTGCTTTTGATTATTGTCAATTGTGACCCTTTTGCTGAAATCATGTTTAAAAAATAACGTTTTTATCACTTTCTTAATAACTATCTCATGCGTAAACAAATGGTGAAGTCAAAACAGAGAGAAACTCAATACGACATCAGCTCTTCCTCCCATCACAACTGCTGGTGTTGTCACAAATGAACGCATCATAAAATCCAAAAAAAAAACATCGCCCATGAATAGCGATGATTTTCCAAATTCAGTAAAATGCCGACGAAGAACTTTTTTGTGAAATGTGATAGGAAATGGCCTTATTCTGCTGCTATATGGTGGATCAACATGCCCAATCCAAGGTGAATTCAAAATCATAAACCATGAGACACTTCCAGAAATGACGCACTGATGAAACTAAAATTTTCATGCCGGGAAGTTTCTCCGGTGTCGTTTTGTGATAAGTTGTAATCAGCAGAAGACTCCGGTACACTTGGATACTAACTCCGGCGCGCCTATTTAAGAAATGCATACCGTTTTGGACACTTTTCCATCCAACCAGATGTTAAAGTTCTGACACCCCAAAAAACGGGTAAAACGTTTGAAACACAGGAAAAAGGTTAGGAGAGGTTAGGTTAGGGTAGGTTAGGTCGGCTAAACAGGTTAGGTTTGGTTAGATCAGTTTTATTTTTTACTTTTTCCGTTTTCGTCACGCGCAAAGTCAAGATATGCCCAAATCAGTAGGCATTTCTTAAATACGCCTCCGGCGCCATTAAGATTCAATTGCAAACTGCGCCGAAAATATGACGACATTCTACTAGGCGTGAAGTTGCACCAAGCCTGTATTCGGAAGACATTTGAATGGTTGAAACACTGTCATTCGTTTAATTAACTGTCGCATGCTTCGAATCAGGAGCGTCAAAATATTTCAGGATTTTTCATCTTTACCATGTTGATCTAATGTTTTGCTAAACAATGATGCGGCAACTTTGAGAAAGATAAAAATAATGCTGCTACTTGGAGTAAGATAAAATAATGATGCGGCAGGGAATCTCGCAGGATTTCTGGCAATTCTCCATAGGTTCGTTATTCTCACTTGGTCACTGTTCTACCTTTCTATTATATGGGGAATCCCGAGTCTTGTGATTTTCACTTGGTCTTCAACAACTCTACCTTTCTGGCGAATCTCCATGCTCGTGAGTCTGTAGCACCCTGCTGCACAGGATCTTCCGGCGGATGGTTTGCGACCACATTTTCTTTTCATGGTCACTGTTAACATTTTCATTTGGTCTCAATCCTGGGAACAGGGCAATAAAGTGTGCAGAAATCGTGTCATGGGCTATAAATTTGCCTTTTATTCTGACAGCCGCGGACGTTTTAGTGCCTTCAATCTCCAAGATGAAACCTAAAAGCAGGGATGATGCAATTCTAAACAAAGGAAAAAGGGAACTCCAAATCCCATGGTCAGAGCTTTTCGGAGCAGGTGCATCTTCATTTCACGAAAAGTCCAAAATGCAATATGCAACCCCTGCTGCCAGGCAAGCAAAAAATAACTTTCTGCGCTTTCAAAAGGCCACAATAGACCTATTTTCGAATTTTAGGCATCACCAATTCGTGGATTTATGGTCTATCTGGCACTCCCATTTCTGTGCCCACACAAAATTGATTTGGGGATATGTTCAGAGGGTAAAACTTCGAGTGAGGGCCTTTCTGGGAGATGAACCACCCACGGGCGTTCTTTGCTTTTGAGGGTCCAGTGGTGGTGTCTTGTGTTTGCGTTCTGCCTGCCACTTGCGGAAAGGAACTCGAACTGGCTGCTCCGCTGCTGAGTGATGATGGTCAACGAGAAAGTGCGTGCGAACACGAAGCCAGAGACGTGCATAGCTGTGTTCTCGTCACAAATGCCATGTTCAGTTGTTGCGTTTATTCGTTCGTTGTTCTGCTGTGTTTTCTGATTCCATCGTTTGTCCTCTCTTAAATGCAGTGCACTCAGCTGCATGTTCCCGGCCAAGTCAGAGTCAGTTTCGTTAAGAGTTCAGGGAACAGTGAAAAGTAAAGAGAAATGCGTCATGTGTCAAAGTACGAGTATATGTTGCACATTTTGAAAGTGTTCGTCGACGAGTAAAGTTCTCACTTTGTTTTGTTTGTTCAGTCCATTAAAAGCAGGGAAATGTGATGCACTATTGGCATATTAGTGCAATAATTGTCGTGTGAACAATAGGTTGCCTACAGCATACTGACTCACACTAACAGTTATGTGTGAAGGCTAATCAGCCTTTTGTTTCATCAAAGGCGATCAGGGATCCACTTCCCAATGGTTCACTGTCAGTGAAGATGAGGTTCACGCAGATTTCCCCGAGAAGGGGGTAAGTCTACAAATATTTTTGGCATTTCCATGTGTTTTGAGCGAGGCCGCTCTTTCACAGATTTTGAGGTTATGAGAAGGTGAGAATGATTCAGAATTTGTGTAACCAATGAGGAAAATGCATCAATGCAAGAGTCTCTTCAGTGTGAAAAGACGCTTCCTTTTTAAGTGACTGTCGCAAAGACCAAGCCAAATGCACAATCAAAATAATTCAGGTTCAATGATGGAAGAGTTTTATGAAAACTAATTGGTCTTTGTGAACCGAGAGAGAATGGGCCCTTCTGCAAATGGCCAAACATGGGTCTCCTGGGAGGACTTTGTTTCTTTTGCTTATTTCTTTTGCTACCATTTTACATCAATTCTTTCGACATTTTCTCTCTTTAATGATGATTGTAAATAGGTGTTGTGTTCCCTTTTTGCTGGTTCGAATCATATTGCAACCTGCAACCGTGGACTTTGTGTGTTGACTTGCCATTAAGCATTTGAGTTTTCTCATCATTCTATGGTTTCAAGAGGTGCCATCAGAATTGAGAGCCTTTGGGTCCAAAGCCAGAGCAATGTGTTAGATACTGAATGTAGATAATCTATGCCGAAGGATCTTACAAACTTGTGGGAAGTTCCTTGTAGCCAAGCATAAGAGTTTCGCACAAAGAGCATGTAAGGTTTACGTTAGGGAAATGGTTTCCCTCTCTTTTGTCTTTTTTGTGGCGTGAGAATGAGTTCTGGGAAGAAAACACAATTTGACAGCATTGTGATGGGAAGGTGCCCACCTTTCCATCACAATGCTGTCAAATTGTGAGTTTCTTCCCAGAAATCATTCTCACGCACAAAAAAAGACAAAAGAGGGAAACCATTTCCCTAACGTAAACTCTTACATGCTCTTGTGCGTAAACTCTTATGCTTGGCTAACAATGAACTTCCCACAAGTTTGTAAGATCCGTCGGCATAGATTATCTACATTACAGTATCTAACACATTGCTCTGGCTTTGGACCCAAGGCTCTCAATTCTGATGGCACCTCTTGAAACCATAGAATGATGAGAAAACTCAAATGCTTAATGGCAAGTCAACACAAAGTCCACGGTTGCAGGTTGCAATATGATTCGAACCAGCAAAAAGGGAAACAAAACACCTATTACAATCATCATTAAAGAGAGAAAATGTCGAAAGAATTGATGTAAAATGGTAGCAAAAAGAAATAAAGCAAAAAGAAACAAAGTCCTCCCAGGAGACCCAGTGTTGGCCATTTGCAGAAGGGCCCATTCTCTCGGTTCACAAAGACCAATTAGTTGTCATAAAACTCTTCCATCATTGAACCTGAATTATTTTGATTGTGCATTTTGGCTTGGTCTTTGCGACAGTCACTTAAAAAGGAAGCGTCTTTTCACACTGAAGAGACTCTTGCATTGATGCATTTTCCTCATTGGTTACACAAATTCTGAATCATTCTCACCTTCTCATAACCTCAAAATCTGTGAAAGAGCGGCCTCGCTCAAAACACATGGAAATGCCAAAAATATTTGTAGACTTACCCCCTTCTCGGGGAAATCTGCGTGAACCTCATCTTCACTGACAGTGAACCATTGGGAAGTGGATCCCTGATCGCCTTTGATGAAACAAAAGGCTGATTAGCCTTCACACATAACTGTTAGTGTGAGTCAGTATGCTGTAGGCAACCTATTGTTCACACGACAATTATTGCACTAATATGCCAATAGTGCATCACATTTCCCTGCTTTTAATGGACTGAACAAACAAAACAAAGTGAGAACTTTACTCGTCGACGAACACTTTCAAAATGTGCAACATATACTCGTACTTTGACACATGACGCATTTCTCTTTACTTTTCACTGTTCCCTGAACTCTTAACGAAACTGACTCTGACTTGGCCGGGAAACATGCAGCTGAGTGCACTGCATTTAAGAGAGGACAAACGATGGAATCAGAAAACACAGCAGAACAACGAACGAATAAACGCAACAACTGAACATGGCATTTGTGACGAGAACACAGCTATGCACGTCTCTGGCTTCGTGTTCGCACGCACTTTCTCGTTGACCATCATCACTCAGCAGCGGAGCAGCCAGTTCGAGTTCCTTTCCGCAAGTGGCAGGCAGAACGCAAACACAAGACACCACCACTGGACCCTCAAAAGCAAAGAACGCCCGTGGGTGGTTCATCTCCCAGAAAGGCCCTCACTCGGAAGTTTTACCCTCTGAACATATCCCCAAATCAATTTTGTGTGGGCACAGAAATGGGAGTGCCAAGATAGACCATAAATCCACGAATTGGTGATGCCTAAAATTCGAAAATAGGTCTATTGTGGCCTTTTGAAAAGCGCAGAAAGTTATTTTTTGCTTGCCTGGCAGCAGGGGTTGCATATTGCATTTTGGACCTTTTCGTGAAATGAAGATGCACCTGCTCCGAAAAGCTCTGACCATGGGATTTGGAGTTCCCTTTTTCCTTTGTTTAGAATTGCATCATCCCTGCTTTTAGGTTTCATCTTGGAGATTGAAGGCACTAAAAACGTCCGCGGCTGTCAGAATAAAAGGCAAATTTATAGCCCATGACACGATTTCTGCACACTTTATTGCCCTGTTCCCAGGATTGAGACCAAATGAAAATGTTAACAGTGACCATGAAAAGAAAATGTGGTCGCAAACCATCCGCCGGAAGATCCTGTGCAGCAGGGTGCTACATCCAACGCCAAAATCGAGCTCAGTGATCTCATCACTGGTTGAAAGAAACGGCATAGCGATAGTCAAGTAAAGGCTATCCCGATGTACCCATATTAATCTGAGGCTGTGGCGAATTGTGGGACTGGGATAGAACGGACTATGAGGCAAAAGTGGACTGAGGTAGTCTATATAGAAGTGGACAATGTCAGTGAGAGTTTTGGACAAGAATTTGGTTTCGAAAACGTGCGACGCGTCCAGCTTGCTTTTCCCCAAACGAGCATTGTGGGATTTTCTAAAAAGTACCTTGCTGAGTGATTCCATCATTTGTTGTCATGACCCATGGCAGGCTGACCTGTTCCGTAATTAGCCAGTTTTCTTTTCGTCATCGGCCAGAGATGAACGGTGTTCGCAGTCGCCAGTTTTCACTTCTCGCCGTCGCAAAAAAACCAACCGCTTTTTTTGCCTTCTGGTGCAGGCTAATGGAAAAGAACCTGCTGGCTGGTCAGAAAAGAAGGCCCCCAAGAGAATGGGCCCTCTGGCTGGCTGCGGTCCGGATTAATAACCTTTCGTTAAATTCCAGGACGGCCTGTCAGGTGCGACCCCCTAGTCCTATAGGTACTCCGCGCAAATGTAAAAAGAATCCATATCTGGATCTGAAAGTGCCCCAAATGGACTATGGGGCCCCAATCCCAATATGCCCGCAGGTCTGTGCCAATTATCCATAGGCATGGGATCGCCGTTCGTGCACCAAATCGATCTATTTCGGTCTGCTTCATTTTGGAGCCGCTTTGTGGTGATGATGCGCAGCAATCGCACGTTAGGTGTACACAAAACGAGCAGGTCGAAAAAAAACAGTTTTTCAAGCATTTCCTGAGCCTGGGAATCGATATGACTGACAATCCGCTGTGTCTCATCAAACATCTCTACTCATACATGTAAAAATTGCAACCGTTCAGATTTTGGTAAAAATTCCATGCTGCAGAAATTAAAAATCCTCTTTTGTAACCGAGGTCAAAATCTGACACCTCAAGAACGCTTTGTTGAAATCTGGCGCTTTAATTTCTACCGCCTGTAGGCCCCTATAAGAATGAAAAGAAAGAAAAAAGTTTCGGAGGCAACAGTTAAATGGGGAAAAACACATGTGTGGGAAATTTTTAAGTCTATAATGTGTACACCGTTTGAGAAAGGTGAAGGTGTTGAGTTCCTCTGCTAATATACGTACGTATGATGCACTACCACAGCACATCCTGCCAACAACTTGGGATCCGTAAAATATTATGCATTTGGCATTTATCCATAAAGGGCTCAAAAGGAAACCACAAATCCACACTAAAACAGTGTTGACAAAGTGCTGCGCTCAGAGTCCCCATCTCAGAGTACAATCCCCATCAGGGGGAAATATTCTAGAGCTGAGGTCGGATGGTTCGTTGCACCCACTATTGGCAACTCCACGCATTAGCAGCTGCAGATCCCGGATCCATCATCCTGGAAATCTGGGGACAAGATAAGGGTAAGACAGAAAGACGAAGAAAAAGGAAAAATCAAAAACTGCATGAGAGCAGCACACACGTTCTATCGGATCGTCCAGAATTTGTGGACGCCCTGTGTTGGCAGATTGGAATTTGCATGTACCATGAAATGCATTTCTGCCATCTTGAGTTGGAATGCATTTTCTCATTCTTGGTGTTGCCACCGAAAGTGCTGCATTGCAACAAAGCATCTGCGGAGGAATTGATTTTTCGTAAAATTGCATTTTTGCCCCATTTGAGATACATGTGTGAGAAATGAAATTCGGAGAGCACTCTTTTAATCTTCCAATTTCTGATGCCCTTCATTTCAACAGATTGTAAAAAGTGCCTTATTTGGTGATCAAAACTTTGATTTCTATTCCACGTGATTTCTTGGACAGATTTTTGCATCAGGCTCTTTTATAGTTTGTCTGTTAAAAAAGCAGATTTGCTGTTGCAACAAAAAGGACTTGCAAAGTGACAATCTGTTTTGAACAGACAAACTGAAAGTCTGATGGAAAAAAATTAGTTGGGGGCCAAAATTCTAATGAGGCCAAATGAGACACTCTTTAGAAACGAAATACATTGAAACACGTTCGCGAAAAAGACACATTTATCACAGTCGTCATGGACCAGCCCAGCATACAGTTTTGATATTTTTTGTTTCGATAACATTGTATTTTTGCGGATATACTTTCCAGACAGGGATTTCCAGACATTCCGTTGCATCATTCAGAGGTGACTGGGACACATTCATTTCAACCTATAGGTACAGGCGGTTTCAGAAAGTTAAACCAGTTTTTCAGTCGGTTCAGGTGAAAAGTGTTTTCCTTTGACCATTGTTTTTTGCCTTCCGCTTCGCACCCGCCATTGTTTTCGAGTGATCGGTACACGATGCACTTTTTGTATGCGTTGTGAGCGCGCGTGAACTTTTTCCAG
>JASGXE010018885.1:0-22688 GCA_030068105.1 Sinentomon sp. SZTP_YWyxl
TTGAAGAGCTCTCATTTTTTATAAACGTGCTCCCCAAAACAAACCGAAGAGAAAACATTCAGGGACAAAATTCGCTATCACCCCCCATTTCGGAGATATGACCACCCAAAAATCTTTAGGGGAGTCCCCTTTTGGGTGCCTGTGTTGGAAGTTGATTGATGCGTCGCTCAGTGCTGATTTTTGGAGAGCATGTTCCCCAAGATAAAGTGAAGAAAAAACATTCAGTGAAAAAATCGCCTATGACCCCTGGTTTTGGAGATATGGCCCCCAAAAGGTTGCAAAAAGTCGCAATTTGGAAACTGAATTTGGGAATTTTGGAAAGCCATATCTCGAAAATGGGGGTTCGGTAGGAATTTTTTCACGGAATGTTTTTATTCACTTTATCTTGGGGAACATGCTCTCCAAAAATCAGTACTGAGCGACGCATCAATCAACCCCCAACACAGGCACCCAAAAGGGGACTCCCCTAAAGATTTTTGGGTGGTCATATCTCCGAAATGGGGAGTGATAGCGCATTTTGTCCCTGAATGTTTTCTCTTCGGTTTGTTTTGGGGAGCACGTTTATAAAAAAATGAGAGCTCTTCAACAAATAAATCAACCCCCACAGGAACCCAAAAAGTGCTCAATTTGGGAACTTTGAGGGGGTGTATCTCCGAAATGGGGGGTCGTAGCGAATTTTGTCACTGAACAAGTTTGATTCCTACGGACATGAGGAACACGCCCTATCAGTTGTTCCCAGGAATTCAGGACCACCCTGTATGTGTTTTTCCCATTTGATTGTTGCCTCCGAAACTTTTTTTTTCTTTCTTTTTACTCTTATGCAGGCGGTAGAAATTAAAGCGCCAAATTGCAACGGAGCTTTCTAGAGGTGTCAGATTTTGAAATTAGTGATGAAAGAGGATCTTTCATTTCTACAGCATGGAGGTTTTGCTAAAATCTCAAGAATGGAAATTTTTCACATGTATGGGTAATCTTTTTCCGCCGCCAGTATACACGAGAAACAAGAGGGGATGAGGCAGGGAGGCTATTCCAATCCCTTATGGTTCGTGGGAAAAACGAGTTGAAGTATCGGTTGGTTTTACATATTGGAGCATGATAGGCTACGACGTTGTCCTTCACGTGTGCAATATAAAAATTTAATAATTGTGTAATTTTACCAACATATCACATTTCTAATAGAATACAGGGTGGCCCAAAAAAAGGTAACCGAAAATTTGGAGCCAAAAGTAGTGTAAAGTTTTATTCAAACAAAAGTACTTTAAAAGCAGCGCGATTGTGTGGTCTTTTCCGGACATTCGAGGTTCACTTTTTCAAGATTCATGTGGCTGTTCAGTTTCTGCTGACAAGATGTTCGAAATGGCAATCTTCAGCATCTCTCACTGTTGTACACATGATCTGAAGTTGTCCATCACCACTTGGAGATTTACCGGTTGAATCATTTCCGATTAAGTTAATGATTTTTTGCCGCGAATCCGGAAGAGTGCGTGAACATCAGGTGCTCCAAAAACTGCTCCCTTTTCCATCGCCCCAAGGAATCAATGTGACTTTCGTCGCTGACGCAGCAGTTGTAGAGTGGAAAGTTCTGGATTTTATGCTCCTTGCCAATAATTTGTTTGCAGAAGAACAGCCCGCAGAGACAATCTGGAGGGGTCAGAACCTGCAAGGGTTGAATTTCATGGGAGAATGACTCAACTTGCAACAAGATCCACTGCAAACATGACTCCGGGAATTCTAATTCGCGCCACATTCGGCGACGACTTTATGGACGTAGCTTGACTTCCTGGATGACTGTGATGACATTTCGTTCATTCGTCCGCGTCCGAGGGTTACCAGAGCGGTCATGATTTTGAATTTGGACCGAACCGAAAGCACGGAAGGTGTCCACCAGATGCAATAATTTATATCTGGATGAATCTAATTTATATCTGGATGAATCAGAACTGTTAAAATCTGCCTCAAAGGCAGCACTAGCTTTCCGAATGCTGGGCCAACCATGCATGCGTCCACAGGATGGAGTTTCTAGATTGATGCTCATCAACAAAAACATGCAACATGTGCACCATTCCAAATTTTTGTGGTGTGGAACACCTCTTGACGAAAAAAGACTGAAAATACATTTTTAAACCATGAAAAACCAGCAGGATCAAACCTGGCAATTTGGGTTACCTTTTTGTGGGCCACCCTGTACATAGATTAATCAATTTATTTAATTTAATTCATATCCTTGACTGTTGCAATAGATTGCATCACAGAGATGTAATGAATACACAGAATAAATTTATGTTTAGTTTCTTGTTTGAACTATACAGGATATCCCGAAGTGGTTTGCAAAATCTTGTGGGCAGTCCGATGTGCTCTGTATGCTGTCACTTCGTGCTTCTTTGTCATTTTCATTGTTTTGCAATTTAGTACCTACATATACTACAAATTTTTGGTGTCGTCAAAGTGTCGTCGATTTTTACAGTGTGGGGTCACGTGTTTTTCAGGGAGTAGATACCCCCAAAAGTCCGCGAAGGACAAAAAATCATTTTTAATTTTCGCTCTCGAATTGCCTCTGGCAAGCTGCCCACGAGGTTTTACGGGACACCCTGTATCAGTACCTTTGTTTCCCTCGCAAGACAAGGCGATTGCATTGCAGGCTATAGCTTTATGTTGCACGCATTTGCCAAACTGGATCTATCGTCCCTCTAGTTCGCCGTACCGCCAGTCCGCCAGTGTGCCGCGAGTCCGCCAAGGCGAACTCGCGGGACACTGTCTCGCTATTCCGCCGTCCCTTTAAATGTGACTCATGGGTGTTTCGCAAGTTCGCGGCCACTTTGAACCGGTTGTTTCATTCCGGTATCATGCAGGGATGACCAATGTTGCCTTTTTGGACAGATTTTGATGAAACTTTTTATGTTGCAATGCTGAAAATCAGGCTTCCTGCCAGATAGGCCTACTTTCAAAGGTTGTGCATTTTTTTCACGCACAACATGGGTTCGACCTGTTTAAAAGTTGTAGAGGAGACCTTCAGCGTTCCAAAATACCAAAATTATTAAATTTGTGTACATTTTCCTCTCTCGTGGAGCAGACGTCTGGAGGCGACAATCCAGAGATGTTGTGCAATTGCCACGCAGAGAATGCTTTTTTGTCCAAACCTGCCTCCCATATTCGAGCTTCAGGATCGGTATTCGTCTCTTATGCGTACTACCTTCTTTTGGTTGTTGCAACAACAGTCATTGCGACTTTCGCACAGACCTGCTGCAAATCGCTTCATGCGTCTAGTGATCCGGTAAAGCCGTAGGTACCAACGAACTTAAATTCATTTTTGTATCTTGTTGGTAGGTACACATCCAGCCGCATTCCGCATTGCAACTCAATGTCAGCTCTTCTCAATAACCAATTCAATGGACAGATTTGTGTTGGAATAATTCCATCCCAATGCACTGCGCTCCTGTCTTTTAAAAAGTGAAAGATGCACCCGTAATTGGCTTGAGATGAACCTTGAGGATGAGTTGCAATGAGGAATGGGGCCGATCGTATCACAGCTCTCTTGACAAAGATTGGTACCGTCTGCAGCTCGCCTTCTCTGTGTAAGTCAAGATAATTTTCACACCTGGATCTGCAGGATCTGCTGGATCATCTTCCAACAGTCATCCTCTCTGTCTCAAAAAACCAAGTGTTGATTCTTCACTGCTGATGGTAAAATGCTTTGGCTTCCATCCTTCCCTTCCGAGTGGTGAATGCCATAAAGGCCACCAAGTAATCAGTGGACTGTGAAGTCGAACAGACCTCTCTACTAAATACTCTGGATGCAAATTACCATGGCAATTTCCTTCGTAGAATAATTTGGTCATCCCTTCACTTGTGACTTTTGAAGCACAGTAACCGGATTAAACTGGCGGCGAATTAGCGAGACACCCGGGTGCCATATTTAAAGGGATGGAGGAGTAGAGAGACGACTGTCCCTTTAAATCCTAACCGGTTTAAACTAGCGGCGAACTAGCGGGACAGCGGACTGGAGGTACGGCGAACTCGCGGGATACAACCGATCAAAAAGCAGAGATTGTTGCTGTCAAAAATAAAGATATGAGCGGTCTTCGCATTCACTTTCTCACTGATCGTAAACATTCATTCTAATGGTTTTCGGAACCATGCGCTTGTAGAACGTTGACAGCAATCGGGAGATGTCTCAATGGCAGTTAAACGAACAGTCACTCGAACGAAATGCGTGCAAGCACAAGTGGTTAACGTTCGCGGACCAGCTGTTCTTGTGCAGCAATTCTTCTTGTGCTGCAGTTCCGAAATGTCACAAGAAGAGCGCAGAATGGAGCCTGCTTCTTCAGACACCCTGTTTTAAAGGAGCGTTTAAATAGCACCGTTCTAAGCGGTTGATGAAACTATGAAAAATGAATTCCTGAATCTGAAGCTTTGAGGCATGCTCGTATGCACACTGTGCTTCATTCCCGCAGGGGCGAGTGTTCACAATTCCTGCGAGATGATGCTGCTCGGCATGTGGGGATGAAGCAAACAAGTTCATATAACAAGTTCTCGCTTTGAAAAAGAGCATTCCCATGAAGCAGCATTCCACTTCTCACTCATGGCAACGTCCGACGCGTGCAGAAATTTAGAATCATGTGCGCTTGCCTTTAGAAGCCGTAATGGATTATGCAATCGAACCGGAAGGTGAACTTTTACTTGACTTTTGCAATTCGTTGCCAGACCATGAACGTTGAGGTTTGCAATTTCAGAAAACATGAACGGCAAGTTATTAAAGGGCAAAAATGTGGAATGCAGCGAACTGTGCCAGAACCTCCACTCTTAGCCATGAATTGAAATATTAATTCTCCTTGGTGACGGCACTCAACTTATTATCCGAAAGGCAGGAATATTTAAAATGCGTAATATTTCCGCAATTTCCCCAATCGGGAAACCCAAACCAACTTCCGCGCGGAGTTTTCCCGATAATTTCCCAATTGAAGCCGCGAGATCAAAAACATCATGAGTTCTATTTTTCAGTATTGACATTTACGAGAAGTTATACCTATAGGGTTCTTCGGAAAGGCAGGGATTGGCAGGAAAATAGAAAACACCCGAAGCCTTTCAATCGGGTTTTCAGATTTAAACTATAACTTGTAGGGATTAAAGCTTCTGCAATTCCGAAGATGAAGATTAAAATAGTCAAGTTCCGAGCCTCGTTAGCCCTCTAAGGCTTTTTTCGCGAGTAACAGACACGTGGCTGCTATCCACAGCACATCACGTCTTAAATCATAGCTTTGTGAAGCTTACAATCCCTTGGTGAACTTCCTGGACATCGCTATGGAGATTGCAGAGGGAGATTTCAACGCATCTCGAATTGGCAATCCGCAATCCGCTGGTTTTTCGCATATTACCGCATTCGGATTTGTTTCTCTTGAGAAAGGGAAAGAAGGATATACCGAAGCTTGAGTAGTCTAACGGTATAATGTCAAGCATATCTAAAGGTGCGTAAAGCTGCTCAATGCTTCAACAACCCTTCCGGCCGGACAGCTGGCTCACAGTATCCGAATAATGCATGCCAGCCTACGAATAATACGGCGCCATTCTTAATACCCGGGCCATAGCATGGAAGTTTGAAGCACGGGGCAATGTAAACAGCGCTTATTAGATGGGGAATAACATTGCTCGCTCTTCAAAAGTCTGACAAAAGTCTCCCATGGCCCGGGTATTTTGAATGTCTGAGTATATGTGCCAGCCTACCAAGCAGGTGTGGCATATCATCCCCTAAGGCTATTGATAACAATTGTATCTGTAACTGCCTTCAACCTGCTGATAAAGGCAACTGAGCCATGGATTCTTGGCGACACGAGGAGTGATCACCAAAAACAAATTTTAATGCGAGATTACCCGAGGACAACAGAAATTTAGGCATTACATTTCCGTTCTGTCGCTATAACGCTGTCAGCATCAGCTTCCATTGAGCTGCAAGTTGCCAGATTTCCAAATTGCAAACCCGTTCTGATGAAACGGCCTAGGGGCCCAACTTTACCCGATCAACTTTTTGCTTTTTCGATCGTTTTGCTGTTATCATTACCGTGGCTGCAAATTCAGGAACCACTTTCCAACAGTAGATAATTCGATTGTCGTCTCGATTAAAAAATAGGGCTTCTGGGGCCAATATGCCGGGTTTCAGTTTGCTAGGCAATGCCACCCACGTTTTTAATCGGGCATTTACTTTTTTTCCAATGCGTGACTCTGAACTGGGTCATTGCACCCGCGCGATATCAGCACTGACCATACCGTTGTTACTATAGCGGTATGGTTTTCAAACCCACGGGCCTAATTAGGCCTGTAGTTATTGGTGGGTTTGATGCCATGCCACCGTTTCCACCTGACTGTTTCCACTGAAAGCTTCACTTTATGAAATAACTATGAACGAAAAATTATTGGACTTTCTCGAAAATATGTGAGTAATTATCGATCTTATCGAAAAATGTATTGCGCAGGAATCGAAGTGTTCCACTTTTTCCTTTAATTGCAATCCAAAGCGAATGGCTTCACCAAGGGACGAAGATAGTTTTTATTTCTTTTTCGAAAAATCGGAAATCATGGAGGCAACACAGTCAATATGGAAAACGACGGAAAATATAAATGTGGCTACCATGATGTTGTTCTTACAGGTTATTCATACATGGTAATGTGCGATCGCCCTTTTGCCTGCGTTTTAGATAGGTCTCACCGACTGGCGATTGATAACAGATAACAGACTGCTGGAATGGTGAGCGGCAATTTCTTGAGGAAAATTGTGGGAATTCACGAAGGCTGCTATCCTAGCAGGGTCATTGTGGAAAAAATATCTTGAGACACTCAAGAAATGCTAAAGTAAGCCCTTCCTTATTGCGAAGGTGACTTTTTCACAAATTGCACGCCCTTCAAAAACATCGCTGCCTCTGTGCATGGGAACCCATTCTTTTAGTTGGAGTACCTTTTTTCCTTTTCTTTGTAATTTTTCAGTCAGCAGCTATCATTGCCTAAAAATTAAAAACGAAAAAACTAAATTTTAGTGGAGTAGATGTGACAAGGCGCTCAACTAAAAAAGTGAAATGCAACGCATATCAGGGAAAATGCTCCTTAGGTACATGGTTGGTGGCTGGACGCCTGACTAAACTGAGTTTGGTTAACCAACACAACAATCAAAGTGTCGGTGTAATTCTGGATCGTCAGATTAAGATCCAAATGGGGTGACGCCCCGTTGACAGCAAAAGCAAAGTTTGGCCAACAACTTGGCTGTGCAAGAATTATTCGATCGGCACGATGCAGAACGGCACCTTCAGGCTTCTAAGATAATGGATTTTTGTTGTAGAGGTTTTTCAACAAATCTTGGAATTTTTGTTTTCGAAAACACTTGAAAAAGCCATTGCAGAAATGATGTTTTGCCGATGCGCAAATTTTGATATTGGGAATGCAACGCCGGTCAGCTATGCAGAAGAGATTTGTTTATTGCCAAATGGGTAGTACAGGGAAAGCCATACCAAAAAACATACCAAAAAACTCCCAACTGTTTTTGTCAGATTCGATTATACTTGTGCACATTTGCACCGTGAACCAAAGAAAACGATATCGCCATCTGGCTACACCATGCCTCTTTCTTGTGCTTCTGTTCATTGCGCATCCTTTCTGTGCACGGTGTCCCTTGATTAGTTTGCTAAATCTCGCGGGCAACTTTCCCGTGGTAATTCTAAAATGAAAATGAGTACAACGTAATGTCCACCGATGACATACATCTGGGGGTACTCCACGAAGAAAAAACATGGCACCCGACACTGCAAAATTCGGCAACATTTTGAAGACACCAAAGACTTATTGTAAACCAAATTAATGCAAAAATGATAAAAAAAAGGCAAGAAATTATAGTGATGCTTTACGATTTCGTTTACAGAAAATTTTTGGAGTCATCAAAAATGTCGTCCAAATTTTACAGTGTAGAGTCCCAGTTTTTTTTTCGGGAAGTGGCCCCGGAAGTCATCTGCGGACAGAAATTCATTTACATTTTCATCTCTTATTGCCTCAGGAAGCTGCCCATGAGGATTGGCAAACTTCTTTCGAGACAACCTGTATATAATGTGCAAAGGCCACATTCTTCTGGCCTGCTACATTTATTTTGGTTGGCCAAATCTAATTTATTGAATTGATTTCCAGAGATTTTCTTCTTCCTAATGGCGGTCCGTCGCCTGGCGACAAACCAATGCCCATCATTCGCAGCTTATCCCTTTCATATTCGTACGGTGAGTTGGTCTCCCACTGTCGAATATCTGATCCTGTTTGGCAAAAATCCTTCCGGGGGATGACACCGATAAATCACCTGCGGACTTTACGAGAAGTTGCGCTGAGGTGAGCTTCGAATAGGCTGCTCTCTCATCTGCCGGAAGTTTGGTTTTAACGAACAATTGCAACTGCCGTATGGGCACTTTTCCAAACAGAGAGCGGATTTTTAAAACGGGGCGTTGATTTTCCAGGTGGAGTGCGGATTTTCCAGGCACAGCGCGAATTTTCCAGATTGCATGCGCCCATTCCAAACAGAGGGCGGATTTTCCAGACAGAGTGCGGATTTTTCAGATGGGGTGTTGCTTTTCCAGGTGGAGTGCGGATTTTCCAGAGTGAGGATTTTCCAAACAGAGAGCGGATTTTTCTTGACGAGGTGTTGCTTTTCCAGATGGAGTGCGGATTTTCCAGAGTGCGCACTTTCCAAACAGAGGGCGCATTATCCAGACAGAGTGCGCATTTTTCCAGGCTGAGTGCTGATTTTTCCAGACAGAGTGCGGATTTTCCAGCCAGAGTGCCTATTTTCCAAACAGAGTGCGAATTTTCCAGAGTGCGGATTTTCCAAACGGAGAGCGGATTTTTCAGATGGGGTGTTGCTTTTCCAGGTGGAGTGCGGATTTTCCAGAGTGCGCACTTTCCAAACAGACGGCGGATTATCCAGACAGAGTGCGGATTTTCCAGGCTGAGTGCTGATTTTCCAGACGATGCGGATTTTCCAGACAGGAGTGCGGATTTTCCAGACAGTGCGGATTTTCCAGGCTGAGTGCTGATTTTCCAGACAGTGTGGATTTTCCAGACAGTGCGGATTTTCCAGACAGAGTACGGATTTTCCAGACAGAGTGCGGATTTTCCAGACAAAGTGCGGATTTTCCAGACAGAGTGCGTTTTTTCCAGAGTGCGGATTTTACAAACAGAGGGTAGATTTTCCAGACAGAGTGCGGATTTTCCAGACAGTGCGGATTTTCCAGACAGTGCGGATTTTCCAGTCGGAGTGCGGATTTTCCAAACAGAGGGCGGATTTTCCAGGCAGAGTGCGGATTTTCCAGACAAAGTGCACCGAAACGTGATACGATGGAAACCCGGAAGGATGGTGAATTTCGCTGCTAAAAATAAGCAGAACTTTTGGCCTCTTGATGCTGCCGCAATATCAGGATCAATAGCGGACTATGTGGGGAGCTAAAGCTGCAGACGTCCGCAATTTGTTTGCGAGTGTCCTTGTCTTTCGCGGAATTAACGACGCGCGGTTTCTAAGGCAATAAATTTAAATATCGGAAAACATCGCATTAATGTCTGAAGACGTTGAATGTTTTTCAAGATTCGTATTTTTCTGAAAGAAAACAAAATTGTTTTTCTCTGGATAAGAAGACAGGCGAATTGGCTTTTTTTTGCTTTTATACGGAACTGCTAAACTTCCTGCTGCATATTACTTTTCTGCTGGAAAATACTCTTGGAGCTTTGAAAGAGAAGGGTATTTGCAAAATCTGCCACAAACGTCGGAGAGATCTGGTTTGGGTAAAGTTGCGGGTAAAAGCGCTGCCATGTATTTCTCCATCTGATTTTGCATTTTACCCGCAATTGCGGGTAAAATCAGGACCACATCTCTCCGCCGAAAGAGATTCGTGGAAAATCATGTTTTCCTGTTTTGCGTTTCAACAGACGCCGAAAACACTCTTTTGGGGGTATTTTCTAGACCTTGACCGGAAAAGTCTGTGATCTGAAAAGTGTCAAAGCTGATATGCCGGATTTCGCCCTGAGTAGAGAGAGGGTTGTTGATCGATTTGCTGTGCGTGAGAAAGCGCTATATGCTTTGTGCCGGCAATATTTTCGACATATTTGGGGATTTAGGGCATTGCGGAAATGAAAAACAAAATATGACCGCAGTCATATAAGGGAGTTATGAAGGACTAATTTTACTCGGGCAATGACCTTTTTTGATCATCATGCGCACTTTCCTTTTTAGGTCTCATCCAAGTCTTGGCTTTTGAGTTTGTATAGTTTTGCCCATTAAATTAGTCCACAATCGTGTAGACGCGCGTACGCTTGAGGAGTTGCCAAAAGAAGCATAAAGTCCAGTGAGTCATTTGCGAAGTCTTCAGAAGCATTATTTAAAAAGCATTATTTCAGAAGCACTTTTAAGAAGCATTATTTAAGAAGCACAATTCCAGAAACATTATTTCAGAAACTTTATTTTTTAGATGCATTATGTCAGATGCCTTATTTCAGAAGCATTATTTATTTCAGAAGCATTATTCAAGGAGAATTATTTCAGAAGCATGCATGCATTTTTCTGAAGCACACTGGTTAGAGAGTCACATCGAGGAGGGTTTTAATTCTTTCTCATTTCCAAGGGACACCAAAAAACATTAAAAACTACGCGGCTCTCGAATCGCCCTTTCAATAATTTGGCCACCCGATAGTATTAAAAAGCTTCTGGTCAAGGAGCTAAAATCACAGAGAAAAGAGAAAGAAGTTCAGCGGAAAGTTTCTCGCAAAGTTTGTCTGCAGCTGCATGTTTCCGTCCATGACGAAGGGCATGTTATGTTGTTTCTGTTTTCACTCCGTCGAATTTCAGCTAAAAATAGTAACAAAACATTTCGATCAACCATTTGACCGCGACCGTTTTTAATCAGCTTAGGTACATTCTTTTCGAACTGCGCTCCATTACCGACTGCCAATCGGCCTGGTCAAGGGCACCATTCTAGGTTTCGGTAAGGGCGGACGAGCCTTTGTGCACAGGATGGGGAGGATGCATCAGTGATAAAGGCGAGGGGAAATCCTTGCAGGCAGCACAGGGTCGGAGCCCCATCGCGGGTATGAGAGAAAGAGCCCTTTGGGCAGGGGTTGAACGGCGTATCCCATTAGCTGACGAAATGGGAAAATATTGGGGTTCGTTTCGGGCGCAAAATCAAAAATTAGGTTGGAATTTGCCAGCGGAATTGGAGTTGCATTCGAGAAGGGCCTGTCAAGAGGCCTTCCCACGAGGAGCAAAAACGAGAGGGTGGGAGACAATGGACCCAACCAGGGGGCATTTTATGGGGGCGGTTGTCTCTTGTTACACTCTTACCTAAATGATGACGTCCCTGCATGTTGTCCTTTCACGAAAAAAGTTTTGTTTCTTTGCGTTTTGTTTGTTCCAAATTAAGGATCTCAAAAGTTCCAAATTTCATTAGACCTATAATCGGACAAGTCTTGACTGACACGCAACACTTTTGGCCTTTTGTAGGCAGCGACTTATAAACAGTCTATTAGGTGATCAAAATTGTGAGCGAAGAAAATTTGATTATAATACGCACAACTAACCTTAATCCGTTTTGGAAATTTTCCATTTGTTGTGTGGGATGCATCCAAATTGTGGAATTGACTGTTGCGACTCGAACCTACCCATCAATCTTAAATCAAATCAATGCTGTGAAACTTTGGGTAGTAGTCGGTGTTGAATCATTGCCTAAAAGCTATATGCCGTTGCAATTTGTCAAAATTGGGGTGCCTGGTTGGAAAACGAGGAAGTCGAAGTATAAACAGAGATCAGTTACAGCAGCAGTGCAGCGCCGAAAGTTCGAACTGCTCCCTATTTTTGTGTTCCCCCGACTCCATGCATTGTTGGCAGACAGTATAGCAACGGCATCCTTTCTATATACAGTATAGACAAAACTCTTTCCATGTTCCCTTGATCGTACTGTAACAATTTCGCGCAAAGCCGATTGTCCGAGTCTAATTAGATGGAGAAACTCATGGAGAGATTACTGGAAATATGGTCAGATATACTGACTTATCAAAAGTCCTCGAACACAGGCAATATTTTAAACGACTTGTTTTTCTGAAGGGGCCGTCGATATTCAACAGGGCTTGGTGCAACTTAACGCCTCACACGAGTGTCATGATGTTTTGAGGCGCATGCTGCCATTGATTCTCTCGTAAATGGCGCCCGAGTTTATAATGAACTCCTATGTTCGAAGACTTATGATAAGAAGTGTAGAAGAATTGGGGTTGATGTTTGAGACATAAGAAAAGATGGTATCAGGTGTTCCATTGTCGTTGCCACATGTCACCATTTGGTGACAAATGGTAATCACCGGAATTTATTTCAAATTGGAGCATCATTTTGAACGGTCCTCTGATCAAAGCTGCACGAAGTCTCATCCCATCAGAACTCAAAAACACAGCGCGAGAAAATTGAAATTATCTGACGCCATTTTGTTACAGTTTGGAATGCTTAATGACTTGTGTCAACATGCGGATTAGGTCAGGTTCAAGCGCTAAATGCGGCGAGGTCAGCTGGCGAGGTCAGAAATTGCGAATAGAATTCGTAAATCCGCCCGTGTAGGTACTTGACCCATCACTCCACACGCAAAACAACATTCGATTTTTTTCGGACCGCCATTTTTGCAATTTTTATTTAGATTGCTCACATTTAAAAAATGAAAAATGTTGGTCATTAACATGGGCGCCATTTTGGGGGCCATGGAAGGGCATTTGCCCCCTGAATTCCGGATATTCTTCGAGAATCCAGCGCCGAATGGCGAATGACCGAGAAATGTGTTTTGTCAATCTTCAGAGACACTGTTATTTCTATGTCGAATAGATTAAGCTGCTTGTGTCCGTACATTATATGTACAATTCATGTACAATTCTTTTCATGTGTTCATGCATATGCCCATCATGTATACATGATGTATGTATGCACCTATACATCTTCATGAATAATTCATACACGTGCATAATTCTCAAAATTTGGGAAATTTGCAAACGTGGTGAGACAGTTCGCAAATAAATGGGGCTGATTCCACATGCAAATTGTTATTTTCTAGTCTATGGTTATTAGAGTCCATGATTGTAGTAGCCATCCATCAGTGTCCGTTTCCGAGGTTCGTTCAAGACGAACAAGCTATCAAAAGCGACCAGAGAACACTGTGCTCTTGGCGTTCCAAGACGATTGCAAGCACCCAGCTAATTTGAAATGGAAACTTTACAAAATCTAAAGGGTCAAAATCCAGAATGCGTCTTCGTGCATTTGCTTTGGCTGCCCCTGCGGTACCTACCTACTGGCCATCAACAGTTGAGACCAGCCACTGTTGCCGAGGACGAAAATTCAGCCTGCTGCTGGTATCGTCTATTTCAACAATATCAGGAAGCTGTGCGTCAGCAAGAACTGTGTGAATTTCTGTTCACAATGGTGGATGAAACGCCCTCAGCGCCATGCTGCAGAGTTGTCACCAAGTACTCCCCTGGTTGTCGAACTGGATAATCTGGCACATTTTGCAACAATAAGTTAAAATGGAAGCCTTTGTTCCCACGGAGTCAAGTTTTGCAACGTTTTACGCGGTTGCCCAACTTTTTACCTGCATGGGAAATTTAATTCAATCACCACTATTCAGTCACCGCATGGGCCACCACTAGACAAAGGTAAGGGACTTGTCAAGATGAAGGAACCATGCGCCGAAATAGGGTCTTAATAACAGAGCTGTAAGAGAATCCTGCGACCTCAAGGAGCTGCCACAGGGATTATCCGAGCAAAGTAAAACGCAGAGGGAATGTGCAGGAAGATTGCCACCAGCTTTCAAACACTTCTCGCAATTTGGCATTTCTCAGCTCCAAAGTCAATTTTTCTTCCGGCGAATGCCTTGCCTTGCCCACGAAACATTCAACCGTATAAAGTTCACGTCTAATCGCGTTAATCTCCTGACGCCACCTTCGTTTGGGCTTCTTCTCTCGGCAAGGATAAACCGATAGTCAACAATTTTAATTACTTTTCCCCAAGTTCAGGTTGATATTGACTTTTTTCACTTCTTGGTTTTTATTAAAAGAAAGTCATTCGCTGTTTTCCTTGAAACAAGATGCTGCAAGGAAGGAAAAGGAAGAAGTTAGTCTTCTTCCCTGGCAACAGCAAAAAAACCGCGTTTCTGTCATACCGGGCGACAATAGCGCCGGTCGGTCTCCACCGATTAAAATGCCGAAAATGAGGGATTGGAATCTTGCGGCTGGGTGAGGTGGTTTTTGTGGCTTGTTGCTGTTCAAGCAAAAGCAATGCCGCCCTGTGAAATGACCTCCTCACTCCAAGGGACAAATTAATCATGATAACATGGAAGCCGCACGATTCGCAATGCAGGCATTTAAAGTTTTTCCAGACGGTACATTCTGTCGGATGCATTCCAGGAAATGTTGCTGGGTTGAAGGATGTGAGAAAATGTGGTGGAGATGCTGTTTCTGCTGAGGGACCAGAGACACCACAGGAAAAACCAACGGACCATGTCGCAAGTGGTCAACCGCCTCTTCTCAACCGCCCAGTTTCAACGCAAGCTTTTAACGACAAAACAATGTCGAAAAGGCATTACGAAACACTGTTTCCTTGAAATTTAGGCTAAATTGTTTCGGTGCTCTAATTGGGATTTTCGCCGCTTGCATTGAAAAGAGTGGCGGCAACCCACTTGCTCCTCTTTGACATCTGAGACTATAGAAAAGGCTACCTACACCTTGCGGAATTCGGTCCGGCAGATAAATATCTCCGCCCACTCTCGGCCTCCATGAGGATAAATCTCATTTGCTGAGGTCATTGCTTCGGTCGCGTGAGACTGCTTAATAGGCCCGATGGCGTATTTTATTAATCTATACGAATTCGGCAATGTCCCGATTTGGCACTTGGACAAAAAAGCAAAATAAAGCTAACCTAACCTAACCTAACCAACCTAACCTACCCTAACCTAGCCTAACTAACCTATCCTAACCTTACCTAACCCATTTTCTATGTTCAGAGCGTTTTCTTGCCTTTTTGTGGATCGGGAAATTTACATGCGGTTAGATGGAAAAGTGCCAAATTCGTATAGATTAATCAAATGCGCGGCCCGATGTGGGATTGGCAGAGACCTCTTTTCTGCCAGTTGACCCCAATCGCTGGTAACCTAAAGCCTGCGGCTATAGCTGCCAAAGTATTAAATTAACAAGGAGTCACTGAAAATCTGTTGCAGATAAGAGAGAACAGAAGACTTTCTAAAACCTCTGTGCTCGTTTTGGCCACTTCCAATAATTGGGAGAGAGGTTTCTCTCTGGACTCGAATGAAGGACAGCTAATGCTTAGTCCTGACCCTCATCAATCTATTTTTTTCCTTCTTGTAAAAAGAACGCCCACAATCGTTCAGGTTAATGACCTATCTCGAAACACAACAGAAACCTCACTAGAGAATTTATCTGTTTCAGAAGCAAGACAACACAGAGAGAATAATATTCAAAGAACTTTACGATTAGCTGCATATGTCAACAATGAGTGTGGCATTGAGAAATATGTTGAGGTGTTACAAGGCCTATATGTTGCCTATATGTTGAGGTGTTACAAGGCGTCTTGTCAGGCCATTCCAATCAGGAATTTGGTTTCGAAACGAGGAACTGGCAATCTGCTGCAAAATCAGCTGCAGATACAGAATATATCAAAAACGTTAAAAATGTTGAAACACGTAAGGAGCACAAAATGTGTTCCTTGTACTGCCTTTGAGCAGCATTTTCTTTCTTGTGCAATTTCGTTCTTGTTGTTTTTTGGTATCACTATATTGATGTCTTTAAAGATAGTGTATGGGCCCATGTTTTCTTTTTCGATGAGTTCCCCCAGAGGCCATTGGACGACAAAAAGTCACAACATTTTTTGTTAAGAATGCCACTACGATTCCGAAAACACATTTCGGTCAACGTTTTTTGAAACAGTCTGTAAACAAGATTCCGCTTTCGGTGCGACCAAAGGTCAAATAAATCCCAAGATACGGAAATGGCAATGGGTGGTGAACACATCTGACATCGTCCCAGCGACCCAGCGGCAGAGCCTTGACCAATTGAGCACAAGGAGTTACCACCCCTTCTAGCTCTCATTCAACATAAAAGCGCGTCTGTTGCGAAGGAAAAAATATCTCCCTTGGGAAAATTCGCACATGGCTGCCACAAGTTTTCGAAAAAAGGAGAAAAATTCTCAAGAGCCTGACCCAATTTCACGCGATGCGTGAACGTTGTGTTTTTGGTGCTGGCTGTCGTTTAGGATTAAGGTACTCGAATTATGACAATGAGCCCGATGTTCGAATTCGGGCACTGCGCGTGCACGACTGTATCAAGTTAAATCGGCTCCTTTCATAAAGAGAGTTTTGTCCTTGCATTCCCGTGTGGTGATCACTCCCTCCATGGGGCACAAGGACAGCCAAAGCCGTGTCAGACTAGTGAGATGTTTGCACCGCAGACTCAGACTTTTCCAGATCGTCTGTCCAAAACAGGTTTGCAGCTGCAACAATCGATAAAGATCAATGCTCCAATGTTCTCCTTTGCACATTGTTGCCGCGGTCTCCCGGTTCTTGGATTCCCGTTTCTTGGATTCCCGATTCTTGGATTCCCGATTCTTGGATTCCCGTTTCTTGGATTCCCCTTTCTTGGACGCTCCCGTTTCTTGGATTCCCGTTCCTTGGATGGAATCGTAATGATGATTACAGAACGAGAGTTTTCATTTGCGCTTGCCGGTGTTTTGCCTTTTGCCCCACGGGGTTTTCTCTTTTCTCAGTTCTTTGTCGCGTAACTTGTATTTGGTTAGGTTAGGCTAGGTTAGGTTAGGTTAGGTTAGGTTAGGTTAGGTTAGGTTAGGTTCGGTATCTATATCTTTTTGACACATTAAACTTTGACACATTAAACTTTTATTGAAAATACATTTGATCATCATCTTTCTGGTTATTTGCAAATAATGCAGTGCTTTTTTGTCGCTTGCTGAAATGAACAATACCTCTTTATCCAAGAAACGGAAATCCAAGAAACGGGAATCCAAGAAACGGGAATCCAAGAAACGGGAATCCAAGAAAAGGGAATCCAAGATACGGGACGATTTTCGTCCAAGAAACGGGAATCCAAGAAACGGGAATCCAAGAAACGGGCTAGCGCCCATTGTTGCATGTGACAATCTGTTTTGGACACAAGATCTATAAAAGTACGAAGCATGATGCAAAAAATCTATCTAAAGCTATTCTGACCATTCTGACCATTTTGACGCGACTTTAGGGGGACGGCGTGTCGGTCCCTTGAAATATTTATGCTTTAAACTTCCATCGGATGGCCAAACATTTTGATCCTCTGCGAAGGATTTTTGAGGGCGCGAGAAAAACACCTCCAAAAAAGTGAAAGCTGCGTGGTGATCCTATGCGCGTTATGACTGTTGCCTGAAAAGGCAATTTGAGCTCGACTGTAAAGCCGGCTTTATTGCCACTGTTTAGAACTTTGCGTTGTGCTGCTGGAATGAGAATGTTTGAATTGGAAAAAGCTTTCGCTGCCAAATTCAGCGCAGTCTGGCGCAGTGATTGACCATTAAACGGCCCGAAGAAGTTCAGTACAGTTTATAAAAATCAAGTTTGACTGCTTATTTTGACGCATTGGAATGAGACCATATCTCGTAAAAAACCCATCCCATAAAAATGCAGACGAAGAGAGCTCCCTTATTGTGCTCCTTCACGTTTCATCTCCTATATCTCCGGCTTTCCTTTTTTCAAGGGTTGAAAAATCCTTTGGTTGGAAAGCTTCAACTTCACTGCTCAATCTCTTGCCATTCTGCAGTTATTGTTCATTTTGCCATGGGCCTTTTTTTCTCTCTGTCACCATGTTTTTAAACAGTCGTTTCATTGCCTTGCTTTTTTCTCCTTGTGAGTAATTTAACGTGATTTTAAATATTGCATTCACATGGCAAATTACAAAATACAACACAAATACAAATTTTCGATTCCTTTTTTGGCGAAATGAGAACATATTCCGTCTGACCTTAGGTATGGTAAAGGTTATCACAGACGCAGGTAACTCTTTGACCCATGGTGCGACGGGCTTTTTATCCCCGTATTTCTTAAACAAAATGAATCCGTCCAAAACAGAGAAAATCACTTCGGTCGCTATTGTGCTCCCAAGACTGAATAAGGGACAATAAGGGAATGGAACGCCCTACCCTCAACATCACCAATTATTGTGAAAACTAATTTCAGACGGATTTCCACCGAAACATTGAAATGCTCACATGTTCACCAGAATTGAATAGTTTTTACTCCATTCTTTGTTGAATGTTTTCACCACTCCATTAACTTTGTTCTCTAAAAAACTGACAAAATGCTTGTGTCTTCAAGCCCGACTCACAAGTCATTTTGTGAGCCGTAATTGTTTGCAAAAATATTTAAAAATAAATAAAATAGCTTAAATGGCAATCCACGCAGCCGGTTGCGCTCTCTTTGTTCCCTGCCCTCTAGACTTTTCTTTCCTCCCAACCAGTTTTCGCTATTCCTATTTGTTTCAGGAGTTGGAAAAATCAGAAATCTCAAACAAGGATTCAAGAAGAGGGTCACTCTTTACAGCTCTAAATGGTGGAAACGCATGTTCACAGATACTCTACGGCATAGAAGGACTTCAATCTGCAAGGTAACGGAGAAAATATATATCTAATGGTTTCCATAGGTTCAGATTATTAGTTTGGAATATCTGAGACTTCGAATAATCTGGAATATCTATAAATATCTAGCATATTTGGAATATTTAGAATATTTGGGATACTTGGAACATTTGGAATATCATGTGTCGGTACTGGACGACTTGTCAATTTGCATACTTTCAGTTTCACCTTTTCATTTCAGGTAAACTCACTTGACATAAGCCTAACCTTCTTTGCCAAAACCTATATCTGAACCTGCCTTAACATAACCTAACAGAACCAAGCCCTATCGTGTCGTGATTTGACTAACACGAGCAGGAATGGGTATCCGTTCGGTCCACATGTGGTCAAGTGTTCTAAAGTCTTACCGTTTTGGCATTGATCCATAAAATGCGGTAACTCATCAAGCGTTCCAAAGGAGCGAGAGGATTGTAAAATTGTATCTAACGATCAAAGTCGAAAGTTCTGAATGATTGCCGTGTGCAGAATTTGACATCTCCTTCCTATTCACCGCAATTTTGGATAACACACGCATGCTTGAAATTTAGGGTTATGAATGCAATGATTCATTTATTTTGCTATAGGTACATTCAAATTCTGTGAAAATGCCAGGGTGCCGTGAGAGGTTTCACGATGGTCAGCATCTGTGGATTAAAACTCTAGATGTTAGGTGGTGAGGGATAGAAGTTGCTGAGGCTTAACGGGATGCTGTCCGCTTCACTTCTCTTCCCATACACTATGAGGAGTTCTTTCATCATGGCGCAGTACTCTGTAAATGACCAGTAAAAATATTTTTCTCATATTTGTATCTGCAGAACATTATCAAACAGAATCATTTAGAAATTAATCGTCTCTAAATTCTTGGTTCAAACCGGCAATGGTGTTATTCGAAATAGCTGTGGACGGATGCTAACGTTGCCGCGGGAATGCACAGCCAAAACTCATCGAACATCGGAGAAATTCAGTCGAGCATGCGGAACATCATATGTTTTTCGGCGCAATTACCACTGATTCTAGACAGCACCTGCGACATTGTGAACATTGAGGAACTCCTATGTTCGAAGACTCTTGGCGGAAATGTTAATCCGACCATTTCATAATGTATTATCCTACAGTAGATATAGTTTTGACGGGATTACCTTTTGCAAAAAATTGCCAATGTTGAGTTTTTGCAAGAACTCCATGCTGAAAAAATTAAAGTGCCTCCTTAAAACCGATGTCAAAATCTGATACCTCAAGACAGCTTTGTTGCAGTGTGGTGCTTTAATTTCTACCGCCTGCATAAGAAGATATAGGAAGAAAGAGAGAAAATGTTTACGAAGAACTGTTAAATAGGAAAAACACACGTGTATTCCGCCATACCAATACAAGCGATAGGAACGCCAAGCCTCCAGACAAGCTGAGTGACCACTGAGTGTCCACCCGCCATTGGCGTTTATAAAGTTGCAGTTCGGAATACCGGCCGACATTTCAAAAATGCAGGTCTGAACGAGTTTTCATACACGCTCAAGTCGCCTAGGTTAGAGGTTTGGTTAGGAGGTTAGATGAGGTTAGGTTAGGTTTGGGTAGGGTTAGTAAAAGTGCATCACCGAGCAATGGTGCCAACTCGTCCAGTCCAATGTCGGCAAGTATTCCGAACACCGAAACCTTTCTTAATTTCAGGTCCCTCTTGAACGGCCATCTTCCACCGGAGGTAAAAGCCCTTTTGGACAGTGAAGAATTGTCAAGAGATGACCAGGAGCTGTCACTTGACTCGCTTCTCCTTGGTGAGGTCATCGGCGAAGGTGCCTTCGGTGTCGTCCGAAAGGGAATCGTCAGGCTTTACTGCACTGACGAAAACGGATTTGCGACATGTGAAACCAGGGATGCTGCAGTTAAGATGCTCAAAGGTTGGTGTTTCTTCTCATTCCTCTATACAGGGTGTATCATTAATGTGGGGGACAAACCTGTTTTTCGGAAGCGGGATCTAAATATGAACAAGAAATGTTCAGGGCATATTTTTCGTCCGGGGACTCTGTGTCGAATTACGGACATTTTTTGGTTTTATGATGTGGGGTTTGTTTCCCCCCTCCGTTTTCTGACCCTTTTCTTCTTTATCCAGCACCTTTTTTTCTTTTACGGTTATCCAGCACGAAGCATTAATTTCGCACAAAACCATTTCACTCGAAATTCACTTCAAAATGTCACAGCGTTCAGTCCATCACCTGGGAAAAGGGAACTGACCCAAACCACACCGGAACGACAACAGTTCTGTTGCTCTATACATAAAAGTTTCTAAATGCCGTCCCCAACTCAGAAACGTTGTTTATGCCACATATGAATGACACACCTTGTATTCTCGGTGAGGATTTTTTGGACATTTGTGCAAACTACATAAAAATTCCGGAGTTTATACAGGGTTTCCCAAAAGTCACTTGACAACACCAGAAAAGTGCATTCAGTTTTGATGCAACTGTGGAAGCTTGGGGTGGAGTTTGTTCCAAATCGAATGGATAACACCTGCAGCAGGCAGCCTGCGCGATCTGAATCAGAAATCTGTTGAAACAGCCCCACCAGAGAATATTGAAAACTGGCAAATGGCAGGGGTTGTCAACTGACTTTTGGGAAACCCTGTACATAAGTATATAAGTGTTCTGTATATAAGTGTATAAGTGTTATAAGTGTTCTTTTTTTTCCCTGTATATAAGTGTTCTTTTTACTTTGAGTGCACGACTCGAAACTCCACGCAGCATAAAACCGCAGCAAAAATTAAAAAAATTACATATTTGGCCACCACAGAACAAATTTTTGGGAGCTCGTGGCGATTTTTGTCGCAGAAATTTTAGTGCAGAGATATCCTGCGTCACTTGCTTGCCACAGTGATGTTTCAATCGATTGTGGTATCCGCGGGATTCAGTGGAACTTTAAAAAATTATTTTCCAATGAGTTTAGAAATAACGAGAAGATCCAAAATCATTTAGGGTGCTGGGATCACAAAACACCTGAAAAGCTGCAGATCTGGAATGTATTTGTTTTCCCAACTTTGGTTCTCAGGGGTGTAAATGCACTCATCATTCTCATCCAAGAAAGCGCGCCGCTCCTTTCTTGGAAACCTGGGATCCGCGACTGGGAACGCTTTTGATTCGGGGTTCCTGCGCACGCTCGCATCAGTCACGGCATGTGTGTCATGGTCATGACTCTTGAAAAATATGAGCAGAGAAGTGGACTTATCATGTGAATCCAATCCCTTTGTCGACGCAACAATGAAAATAGTCATACTTTTGTGTCACAATACCCTGCGAGTAAAATTTTCTTGTTTTCATGACCGGTGTCAAATTTTCACGATTCTCCAGTCTAAAGTCTGTTCATTTTCAGAATGGTCCGCGCGCTTTTTGCAGTCAGGGATGTGCAAATTTGAGCAAAAATCGGGAATCGTGACTTTGAGCCGGTGGCCTCAATTTTCGAAACTCTGTCAGTTTTCACTTCTTAATCTTTTGCTAATTCCACTTTTCGGAGGTTTTTCAATTTTCTGTGACCACGATCTGTTGGTTTGCTTGTCGTTCCGCTCCTGCTTTTAAAATGTGCACTTTTGGTGTGCAGCGCTGAACCGAAACCGTTGGGCCACATCTGCTGTTGTCACCATCAACCGGAAACCAGGCACACGTATTCATGTCTGGAAAATTTCAAAATCATGTTTGGGTTGCTTTTCCATCTGTGGTATGTTTTGTCCAAGCAAACATGTGCCAAACGAAAATGAAAAAATCTTGCCGATGGGGAGACTCGAACCCACGATCTTCGGAACTGAAGCCCTGTGCCGTGCCACTGAGCCAGCGGCGCTTGCAGAAATTTCAGTTCCATAATCGCGCTTAAATGATAAAGCTATGATATTTCGGCAAAGAATGTTCGGCAATTTGGACACCTCATTCATGCCCCCGCTCTCACCTTCGTTTTTCTGCAAATTTTGGCGCGGACCATTCTGAAAATGAACGCACTTTATTTGTGGAAACTTGGAATT